>JAQFYE010002645.1:0-17440 GCA_034694305.1 Protaphorura glebata
CCCAGGACCGGACCGGACCGTTGTGAGCACTAACCCTGCGCCTTTCTTTTCCTAAAAGCGTTGCCTGACGGTTTATTCGAAGGAAGAGACTAGAGACATTATATTGTATCAGACTGAGCACTAATTATAATTACAATTATAATAATCTAAAAGGTTCGAGAATTGTTTCTTCATGAATTCTCTTTCTTTTTCTCTTTCATAAATTTTGCGCCCACCAGATTTTGGCGCCCGTGCGGGGGCACAGTTTGCCGTCCCCAAAGGCCGGCCCTGCCTAAACGATTACCAAAACGTTGCATGGACACATGCAGTTTTCACCGGACAGCCCTTTCTCTACATTCATAGGCCATTCGGGGGCTTCCATCTCTGGATGAAGTAATACTTAAAAATATATAGATAATTGTATTAGACAATATACACAATAAAATATTAATATGTAGATAACATTAAACAGCATACAATGTTAACAGCCACGATTGCGTACAAGCCATTAGAGGATAAAAAATATAGATATATGCATTGTCTTCGCTCTTGATTTGATTACCTCCTTGTTCTTTGTAGAAACTGGAAGAAGAGTCCTCACATTTACGGATCTTGTCCAGATACACATCCATGAAACCTCTAGGGTCATCCTTTTGAAACGTAGCCTTGTGAGACTCAATTTGTTTCTTCAAAAACTCCAGAATTGGGAACACGTGTTCCGCCAATTTGCCAAGGCCGGACAATTTTGGACCAAGTTTCGCAATGATTGGAACAAAATTACTCAAACTGCCGCGGGGATTACTGCTGGCGTTATTCCTGTAAGTATGCACTAAGAATGCTTTAGATATTATATGTACACTGCTGCTCTAAAGTCACGCAACAAGCAAGGATTCTAGCTTTCATATTTACATGCAAAAGACTCCCGCGTTCTTTGTATGGGGCATGTTGATTGTTGCGTGACTTTAGAGCAGCACTGTATAGTTATCCTGTCGGAGATATTCTACTAGCTTACGCAGCCAAATGTTTAATTGCCTTCTGCAATTCGGGATCATCATGTTTGAATCTTTCTCCAGTCATGAGTGTCCAAAGAGTATTTACGAGAGCCGCATCGAATCGGTTATGAGTGGACATGGGTTTCCCAACCGTCTTTCTTAATCCTTCAATAAGTTCCTTAATTTCTTCGTGTACAACGCCCTCTATTGTTTTCTTTCCAAATCCAAAGTCCCGAAGCGTGTGAAGTAAGAATCGACGCTGTTCCACCCATTTCCTCCCTTCAGTGAAGGTCACGCCTATTCAATTCAAAATTGAGAACAAGGGGTGTCACGAAACTGTTTTGTATATCTTGACAGATCAAACGCTGTGTATACAGAAGAAAATCAAATAATAATGTTGTCGTGTATTATTGTAACTATAAAGTTATTGCTGACAGGCGCGAAGTTAAACAGTTCGGAAGAATAACAAAATACTGTCACTATTCGTCCTATTTAAACCTTCAATTAAACTCTATCTTCGAGTTCTTGCTTCATTGGGAACACATCTAAAAGATGTCCAGGCTTAAAGATAGCCCTAGGCTGTGGGGCTTATAGGGTATCGTCAATTTGTTTAATTAGTTAATAAATAGTGTGGACTACTCAAGGAATTTCAATGCTTATTGTTCAAGTCATATTGTCAATTCCAGGAGTGAATCTAAATACTAACAAATGTATGTAGTATATACTTTGAAAATATGAGCCGCGTCATCGGCCGTTAGTTTCCTTCGTTTAGAATGTTGATGTTTGGTTTTCGGTCTTGAGTATTATAACGATTTTTCAATCGTAACAAACTTACAAAAGTTGACTCAAGATGAGTACTCTTTCTACATCGCTAAATCTAATGTACCTAGTTTCTCAAAGGTAAGGATCGTATATAGATGGATAAGGGTCGCGATTCTTCCAAAACCGAATAATGATTCAGTTTTGAAAAGAGGTCGAAGTAGAATTTCGGATCCAGCTTTTATATCTCATGTGTTTTTCAGTGTAAGTTTTATTTCTCAACAGAGAAACTTCTAATCTTACCCCAACTCTCCAACCAAGTTCTCTGAAAATCCTGGTCTTATACACTAAGTCAGAAAAAAATGAAATGTTAATGTTATTCAAAACAAAAATACTAAAAAGTTCTTCGCATTTCTCTGTTACGTTATGTGCATCGAAAGCATACACATTCCAGGGGTAAAAGGAATATTCCATGAGCATCATACTCAGGGTCGGGTGACCAACCGTTCTGCTTTCGGAAGGCTCGTCCTGCCCTGACCCCTGAGAAATGTCTTACCAAATGTCCTGCCTTGAGATAATTGTTTTGTTCTGTCCTAAATTTTCATTCGGAAGCACGGAAAACCGCCTCTAATTTCCTTTTGACAGTCTACATTTTAAAAATTTCCGGCCCTCTGGGCCGATCTTCAGTTAAAAACTAGTGGGAGACGAAGTTTCCAAACATTCTAAATGCCATATGAATGGAATAAATTTGACCTCAACGGGTGTTTCAACTGATTCTGGGCCGGGATTTCTTATGTGGACAAATAATGTCAAACGAATGTTTGAAACACCTATTCAAACTTTGTCGACATTCGTTGTCCAGTCAATGCATTGGTAGGCATTACCGTTTGACCCTTTTAATTTTCACCCGATAACCTAGAACGCTATAGATAAATTCTCCTGAAAGTGGTTGCTAATTAGTAGATACAGATACTTTATGAACGTATTCGGGTCGCAGTTTTGTTAAAATTCATCGGCGGACGGCTTTAAAGTAAGGTTAGTTCACCAGGCTGCTATGTCTCTAAGGTTAATCAGTGGGTTTTAGAAAATTCAAATCACCATTTCGGATATGAATTATCTTGCATTTTCAAAACTGGGTGCATTAGAATCGCATAATCCAGCTTACTAACCCAATCTTAGTTGCTCAATTAGTCCTGAACATGCCACTTATAATGGCTCACGTCCGGGGAATTTCGTGTGGCAGTGAGATTTTTATTCTATGAACAAAAATGAAGAGTGAATTCTTCACGAGGCCAAACTTTCTGCATTCCGTTTCCTCTTCAGCTGCCTAAATAAATTAAGTCAGTCAGAATTCCTCACGAGTCTCAGAATTCATCTTCTCAGCTCTTACATGGATGAATAAAGTCAATCCTGAGTAACTCTCCCATCTGCTCGCATAAATTACCTCCGGGTAGATGTTCGTTTTGGGTATTATGTAGAACTTCTTAATACTTTAAAACTTATGTTTACATTATTTTGAAAACATAATTTTAAAATGTTTCAAATTATTGTGAAATATTTCGTAACATTATGAAATGAAAAATGAAATTTATAATTAATCTGTCGGGCTGCATCACTACGACACCACAGCTACAAGTACTGTCATCCTGATGACAGGTGTGGCTCAAATGAACACAAAGATACATTGAGAACTATCTAATATTATGAGCAAGAAGATTCCGATTAACACAGTGGCTCAACTCTTAAAAATAAATCTTCCAGAATTATCGGGTTACCAATAGCTCACCACAAATTCTTAACAAATTCCAAGGGTGGTTGTTGTGATTATTCATTTTTGACTATAATTCGCTAATATATGATTAATTCCACTTACCTTCAAATATGCCATCGCTTCTTTGTGTGAACATTGGCCAATCCGGACGTCCTGCTGCATCGTTGCCCTTGTAAACTTCTCTGATTAATTTCACATCATTGATGACAACCGCTCTAATCAGAAACAACTGTTAACTGTGCCGCTATCAAAATTGTAATATATTTTACGGAGCTAACTTACGGATAAGCGCCAAATTGAAGTGAGTATACTGGTCCATACTTCTTTGCCCAATTCATGCACGCCATGTATGGACTGGTGCCCATGCTCGCCAAATTTCCTAGTATTGGAAATCTCCATGGTCCTGTATTAAATGTAAAGTTACTGTTTTAAAATTCACGGCCTGAATGAGTACAAATGTGATGGTGTTCAACCTAGAATTCTTTCCGTGAGATCAATCCACGGTTAGTGGACTCACACTTCAATTCCCGCAACCCATGAGCAACCTTCCAATAAATGCTCTAACATTGAATTTGGAAATATACCGACTAGGAATTGAACCCTGGAACTTTGTCTTAACTACTGGATGGCACAATACTTTGCCCCCTCCCTCGGCGGCCAGACAAAAGTGAGATATGCATTTTGTCGAGAAATTAATGAATAATCTAGGGATTGCTTGATGCTCTGATGCGCGTAGCGATGTCGAGGAGCGAATGGCATGAAATGACCTCCCAAAAGTGGACTCCACTTGTCATAAACTTGCTAAGCTTTTCTTAAAAATCCGTCGATGTCTATTTATTCGCTCGCTATAGTTTTATGCAATTTCTCACATATGGTTTGAAGATTTTCGCCTTTCTCACTCGCAATGTATATGGCGAAAAACAAAATTCAAAAATTATCAGTGAAATGCAGTACCAGTGAAAAATCGACATTCTCCAAACCGGTCAAAAATTATTTGAAAACTTGCATATCGACGATTTTTTTTTTATTTCGGGAAAATATTTATCAAATTGTAAATCCGACTTCTCGGGGTATCTCGATGCCCCTTTATTTTGGATAAAGTCTCGTCGGCGCCATTATTCAAGCAAAATAGCCCACTAGATCCTTCGTAAGAATCTCCACAAAATCCGAACCTGGAGGATAGTTTTTCCCTCTAAATTTTCTTCCATTCAAGTAGATAAATCCAATCATTCCCAGCGTCAAATAAATGAAAATTTCCACACCAGTCATTGTTTTATTATACGGAGTGATAAATTGCAATGTCACTCTTCCCTCGCAAAAGCTCACTGCTACTACTGGCGAGGTCCCGGAAATGCAGTCATTATTATACACCCTGAATGTGACATAATGTTGAATTGCAGTATAAATTCACTATGACGAAAGTCCAGTAGAGTTGGCCACAGACAGTGTTTTCCTGCAATGAAGTAAAGTCATTAATGCATATCCTAGATGTGCCATAAATTGCATTATAAATTAACTATGAGGAAATTTTGCGAATTGCATTTTTTATTATATATGAAACTACTTAATTCCAATATAATTTAACTACGAGGAAAGTACAATCAAAAAGTATTATTAAAAAACCATGCACTAGAATAATTAATTAGTTTTTGAATTACATTAGCGTATTTAGAGTTAGGCGAATACACATGTGAATGGAGAAGTGGTTTGACAGTAGTTTCTACATTATGTTCATTGCCAGCAATTCCAAAGTCACACAGATAACCAGAAAAAAAGAATCGAGTAATTTAATTTAAATAAAGTTGACTAAACATTAATTTCATCGTCACCGCCACGTATCATCAAATTCCACACACAATCTTGTAACTGTTTTCCTGTGTAGTGAATTCCGATCATTATTGTATTATTAGTGTCTTAAATATGACATAATATTGAGATGACAAATAAATCAACTACGAGGAAAGTAAAATCAACTGCGACGGTGTCTTCCTGGATTAAATTGCAGTCATTGTTATACTACCTCCTGAATTTAATAATATTTAAATTGTAATACAAATCAGGTATGAGGAAAGTACAACCAAAAAGGATTTTTAAACCGTCGAACACTGGAATAATTAAATAGTATTTTGTAAACCAGTTCCTCACATTGATTTTTATTTTAATTGGTAAATTTATTCACAGTGTGACCTGAGTCGAGACAACACATATTTTCATTGTGATCTCAGAAACCAAAGGCAGTGGACTCAAAATTGAAAAATACGAATTAAATCGAAATGAGCGTGGAAGAAAAGCCAAGGCTTTTAGCTGAAACAATTTTTAATTTAGCATACGGTCTTTTTAGAGTGGAAACTGACACGGAATTAATAAATCGGATGAGCTGGGTATTCATCGCTTTTACAGTTCTTAGCACCCTAGGCAGTCTTTGGGAACCGAATTCATATGGAAAATTCTCAACCTCAAATCCAGGACGAACTATCAGCGCAAGATTTGGTTGGATGGTATGTCCATTTTAAATTTGACATTGGAATTTGTTATTAGGAATTCTTTAAAATTATTTTACAGATACAAGAATTATCAGGCTGGATCGTACCGATGGCATTACTCCTCCAATCACCTTGCAGTCAAATCAGTAATGTTCCAAACGTCATCCTTGCTTCACTTTTTGCTCTTCATCATATTCAGAGGTACACGAAATTAATTTTAGTGAATGTTGGCTAAGGAAATGAAATTTTATATTTAAATAATCCAGAACCATAATCTATCCTTGGAGAATTACAAAATTGGCTAAACCAGTACCGATTTCGCACGTCACCGGAGCATTCTTGTTCACTACTTTCAATGGTCTCTTTCAAACCCACCATTTACTGAACGTTGAGAGTGTGGAGTATTCTAGAGCTGTGATCATTGGTGAATTATGATAATTAATTATTTAAATATAATCTTTTTTCTCGTGGAGCAAATGTTGAAGTCCTGGATTTACTGGTTCAATGAATATTGTATTTTAGGTGCCATTTTGTGTATTTCTGGAATGGCCATCAACATTTACCACGACTGGATTTTGGTTTCCCTCAAAGCGAATCGGAATCTAAAGGACAAAACGGAGTACCAAATTCCACATGGCGGTCTTTTCGAATACATATCGGGTGCAAATTACTTTGGAGAAATTCTAGAATGGTGGGGTTTAGCCATAGCTTCAGGCAAATTTCCGCAAGTACGTTAAACATGCGTGGTGGATGCTGGGATGTGAAGTTTGTGAGGACCTAAAGTTTCCTGATTTGAATTCGGTGCGGTGATACAGACTCATCTCTTTTCCCAAATTAATATCTTCGAATTTTAAAACAAACGAATAGTTTGTACGGTCAGTCGAAGGCTTGAACTCCAAGCATCCACCCTTTTCAGACGATCTGGCTAATATAGGGCTCACAACACGTGTTTTCTTTTAATTTTCTTTGCAGTTAATATTCGCTTTATATTCGACCCTATTCTTGTCGATTCGAGCATGGCAACATCACCAGTACTACAAGAAATTGTTTGGAAAATCATTTACAACAAAAACAAAATCAATAATCCCTTTTATAATTTAAAATACGTTCAGAATAATTCCAATTACTTCAATTTTAAGGTCATAAATATTGTATGATTAAAACCAGACGTGAAGCAAGTGAGTACAGAGTACAGAGCAAGTACAGATTTTTTCATTAATTTATACGAAAGTACTTTCGCCCAGAAACCATTACTCCATCAAATATATTTAATTGATCTCTGGGCGAAAATACATTCAAATAAGCCAAGTTATGAGGTTTTTCACTTCCAATTGTTCCAAACATTTCAACGGTTTTCTGAAGAAGAAAAAATTTTGATTTTTAAAAAAAAAATTTGGGTCTTGAAATCAGTCTTGGGGGTAAAGTTCTATCGAATATCCCATGCTAATTATCTTGAGAACAAAGACTCCCTTCTTTGCACTTTGTTTCAAAAATTTGAAAAAAATTCTAAAGTTTAAATTAGTTTTTGGGGTAACTCTTTCGAACACAACCGATTCGGGCAAAATAGAAGTGGTACTTCCCTCGGGTACTTCCCTCGTGAGTAAATGCAATTGATATGAAATAATAATAAAACTTATTTCTCTGTATTGAGAAACACAGATTCACTTCTGGCCTCATAACTACGTAACTTCCAAAATTGTTTAACGTCTTAAATTTTGAATTAATCCTCTAAATCTTTAAACAAAATTGGCTGGTTTTTGACAAACAAATGGATAAAGTTGAGAACAACGAATTACACTCCATCCGCCGTACGTGTTCCCGGTGTAAGTCTTTGCCGCCATGTTGAATCCGAGACAATTCTCATTATCGCCAATTCCGGGTTGAGCAGGTGACATCCAATTTTGATAAATCATAGGGAATTCGATGTCATGTGGTCCTAGCCATTGAAAACCTTTATGAGGGCAACGGACACTACCCAAGTATAGGAAATGTGTGTTAGTTGAAGTATTTCCACCAGCTGACTCGGCGAACAATTGCTCAAGGAGAATTTGTTCATCTTCGGATCGAATCGTCAACAAAGTTCCTCCATATTCGTCGCGACATGTTTTATACGAAGAAGTGTAGTTTTTTGGAGTGGTCCTTAGTTTTAAACATTTCCCCTCAAATGAAATCCACCATGTGTCACAACTTCTTCGACATTCTGGAGAAAATACAATAGAATAATATGGTTATACTGGGCCAAATTGGTTTCCATTGGGAAATTTGCTTTCTCCAAAAAAAATTTACACTCACAGTATAATTATTTTGATTTTAGGAGAACTTAAATCTCACCAGTCTTAGGGACAGGTCCACCGGCTCCATTTGCATTTATTGTGGGTGTAGAAAAAAACGAGACGAGAATTAGTGTTGAATAGAAAATGAAACACCGCATGGCAAAAGCTTGATGATTTAGTTAATTAATTTTATTGTGAACAAGAAATTCTACCTACAGTAATGTTTTTATGCACTTTCACAAACTGTTCGGCTGGAATTGAGTTCTTATTCTAGTCCTGACCTGATTTTCGGACCGTCCTGATAACCTGCCATTCAGTCCCTTATTAGCTACCTATAGATACGAGAAATGAAGTCGTACGGATTATCCAAATTGGGTCATCCTCAGACAATGTATTCCGATTCGACATGTACTTTTCATAAGTGGCCTCATTTGTATGGGGTGCCGTACTGAACATTTCACCGAGATAGCCCCCGGTTATGATCAAAATGATTTCCATATTAAATATTTCATAAAAAACGTTAGAAGAGAACGATGAAGACTAATTTGGGAAATCTTTTGCAATGTATTGTGAAATTAGCCAATCTAAAAATATTGAACAAATTGTTTAACTGTGGAGGTAGACACGGGAAATATTTTGCTGAATCCTGATAGAACAGGGTATCTATATCTGTACTTTTGACTTCAATATTGGACTTCTGTCATTAAATATGACAGAATGTATATCACGGAATAAAGGAAACCATAAAAATAGACTAATTTGAGTAAACGATTGAACATCGTACAAACAATTTTACTCTTTTTGTATTGTTTTTTTGTTTTAAGTTGTTTTCTGAATGCACGAACGACAGTGGGCTTTGAGTTACGTGATCAAATAATATTTAAGTTTATTTCGTGCTTGGCTAACTCAAAGCCGAACCTAGATAACAAGCACACTTGAAATTCTTGACCGCACTAAAAGCTGTTAAAATCAACCAATCTCTTAAGCTTTATGCTCTGCTCCAGGACCGCCGTTAATTATTAGTCGAACATACTTTTGATAGAATAAAAGTGTGATCTCTCATTATAAGTTTTTATATTACCGGGAAATTATGAATCTTCTGTACTGTTCATTTATACATAACATTTGTGTCGCATTTCTCATTTCTCAACTCCAAGCTTCCCTTGGATGTACTTGTGTGCTTGATTGATGTTGTGTTCTACATATGTCTTTTATATGTTTGCGCCAGGCAAATAGTACGTATGTACATTTCAGCGATAGGAATATTTGCTGAAAGCGGTGTCTGGTAGTTTCACGCAGTTTTTGTAGTACCGCACGGAATTCTATAACACTCAATCAATTCAATAATAAAGGCAAATACTTCCATAGCCAATGTTGTCGAACCTCAAGTGGCAAAACATTTGCTTAATTGATGTCGTCCTTGACCATTCTTGACATATTTATTGTGTTTATTCAAGTGAGAGAAGTTTCGATTGTAATTGACAAACGCTCAGACACGTCTGTTCCTGTCACCGTGTCTACAAAAAGAGAAAATAGATCCGCAGTGAACACATGGGTGAATTTACCGTTCACACTTTATACTATTTATCACCGAACTTAAGAACTACAAATGTTTGACTAATGTTTGTGAGTCCGTCTGTCTTTTCTCATAAAACGGGATGCAGCCAAACCCAGTTGTCACATAGAAGAAAAATAGCTACGGAAGGTCAGCTACTTGATACCACTAGTAGCAGAGAGCAATTAAAATAGTTTGATATCGACTTTTTATGGAAATGTGAATAAATTATTATGTAGTAGTAGTAGACTAGATAGGTAGGGAAGTTAATATGCTCGAGTTGCGTAGCAGCAGAATGCAATTAAATTAATTTGCGGATATGGGACTTAAAGATTATGGAATCGACTGGGAACGTAGGAAAGTTGAGTTTTAAAATGTACGTCACAACTCTTATCATGTGCGGAGCAATATGTTGTACTCCTGCGAATAGTAATTCAAAAATAGATTTTGTGGATTCAAAATTCCTTCGAGTTCCAAATTTTAACCAAGCAGTCCAAGAATTTCATCATTGTTACGTGCAATTAGATGTTGCGGTAAATTTAAACTTTCAAGTTGAATTGGATGCACTTAAGTTTCCAATCACATTTTATTCCAGTACACCGGAGACAAATGATAGTTCCAAATACCTAACGTACGTCAGCATATCCAGACTTGTATTAAGAAGGAAGTTTATGTGTCGTGCTTTAATATTTATTCCACCCAACTTACAAGATCTTAGTTATGACTTACTCGATATCCACTTAAAAAGAAGATTACTTTACTGTAACTTACACGTTCGGTCTTGCTTCGAGCTCCCATCATTTGTCATTCTAGTTTCATTAAACATGGACAGAGATAAGCTATATTTACCCGGAATCCCAGAGAAATCTAGAGATTATTGGAAAAATGCAAGAATATGGAGAAAATACATCATTTTGCACATTTCTCAAGTAGGTGACAACACTATGGACACACGTACACAGATTTTTGGAGCTCACTTTGGATGGTGCTCATTTTATTCCGAGATTGAGAATCTGAAGGTCAACACAAGTTCATCCTACGAATTTTCAATGACAGCAGTTCGAAATGCAGCCTCTAAATTATGGTTTGAATCTAAAAGAGGAAAAGTTTTCAATTCTCCGTATAATGGAAGTGTCGTCAATATCATTCCGCTCTTAGCCAATTACGTAGGAAGCCCATTTGAAAACCTAACAGTCAAGTTTCACATTGTCATCCGAATTTTGCTATCTGAGGGAATAGAGTATTGGGCGGATATTGAAAAATCTGACTCACCTGGCCTTCTCAAAAAATTTGATTACTTTATGGGACCCTTGATTTGGAAATTGGACGGGAGTACCGCAAATGAAAACCATATGCAGGCAGTTTACGTTCGGGTTGGAACCATCAGTTGGAATTTCGCAATCTGTGAACACGCCAGAGAAATTCTGTCTTTTCAATTTTATGTCTCACCATTTAGAATTGAACTTTGGTATACCTTAGGAGCAGCTTTATTCTTAATCCCACTCATTTTGTGCGTAATCTATATATGGAGAATTCCAACAAATGATCGCTGGAAGAACTGGTGGAATTTTGTCTATAGAGCTTTCGCTATAACCGCTGGAAGTATTATTGAAACCCCGCCTGACTTTTCACGGACAATAGCAAAAAATTCGGCGGCAGCGTATCGTATAGTGATTGGACTATGGAGCTTACTTGCAGTTGTGATTACTAGCCAATATCGCAGCATATTTGTGGTGGATTTGGTTAGTCCGCTAAAGCCACTTGAAGAAAACGTGACCAACTTCTCTCATGCACATGGATTCCGATTCTACTCTACTATAGGCTTGGAAGGAAAATTATTAACTGAGGAGACCATTTCAATATTTTCCTTTGCGCAGAATGTAACGTCGATTTACAAGTGCATTTCCGAACCAAACGGTACGTACATGCAAAATAATTTCTTCGCAGAAAATGTAAGTTGCGATTACATTGCAGAAGTTGTGCATCAGTACGGACTGACTGCGATGGAACTTCCTGAATGGACAATAATTAAAACTGAAGTAGAGAATTCCCCTCTAAGCAATTTCATAATTAAATTAGACTCAAATTACGTACCTGAGAAAACTTATGAGGATGTCGCTGTTTGCTCTAACAGAGGATTCGTTGATGAAACCCCAATTGTGTCAACATTCATCGAATACACTAAACTGAGAAATAAGCACAGAGTATTCTACAAGGGAAAAGAAAATTTATTTGAGGATTCAGTAGCTTTTAAATTTGGAGACTGGAATAAAGACTACTTTTATTCAAGAATGCATCTCCTCATGCAATCCGGGATTTACAATATTTGGAACAAATACTGGGATATTCATCACCCAAATGTTTGGGACAGTGTGCTATCCCAGTTTAGGAAAAGCGATGGGACTAAAGATGGCGAAGTTTTTGCAATTTCGATGCAGTCAACTATAATTACAGCCTTCTACATTTACGGCATAGGACAAATAGTTGCACTAGTTTCTTTTGTTGTGGAATACAGTTCAAACGTTCTTTGTCAGCTGGGTCCTACCCAAAATGTTTCACGAGTGCATTACATAAAATAGTGTTCTAAGTTTTGCCTAGATACGTTAGGGTGAGTCAATAAAATTCAGTTCGAGACTAGTCATGTCAACGGTATCTGCTTCATTTGAAGCACACACCGTTGATACTTAATGTTGAATTGAGTAAGAATCACTTCCTCAAGAGGTCCAAATTCTATCCACGAAAGATCAGTCCTATACGGTCTCAATTATGAACAATCTAGAGCACCCACCAGGTAATCAGTTGTTCTCTAAAAGTGTCGGTGTGTTGTGAACCGGAAAATAAAACTGTGTATGACTGGTTACTGACTGACAAATAAAACGAACTCACTCTGGAGCCAATGACTATTCCTGTGACTCTATTCAATAACTGTCGTGTCAACTCAGGAAACAATCCACTTTTCAATCTATCAGTACTAATAACTCAAATTCACTGAAAACTGACAAATTATTACAATTCTGGTTCACTACGCTACTAGAAAAACAATGGCTGACTTGTCTGCTCGGCTCTATTTTTGGGAAAGAGTGAACATATAGGCAACAAAACCTATGACCATTACGCCGATATTCAACATTTACTAGTAATATCCACATATACCAACTAATACCAACATATACCCTCTAATAGCAACTAACACTAGGCCGGCGAAACATGCCATTACGTCGATATTCAACACGCCTGATTTGGGCATTTCACTTTATTTTCACTTCAGGACCAGATTAACATTATGCTCACGGAGATAACAAAATGAAAAAATAATTTGAAAACTGGTTATAACATAGGTTTACAACGTATCTTAATTTTGTCATAAGTGTAAGTGAAAGTGAATGTCTAAATCAGCAGCTTGCACTTGTGATAAATATAATGGGAGTTTTGTTTGTGTGCTATGAAATTACACTAATAAGAGTGCTTCCCTCTGGATTCAAGGGAATGTGTTCTACAGGTATGCTTACACATGTGTTAAATGAAAAGTGTGTTTTGTATGTGTTCTATATGTGTGCTTCTCTTCGAGTTGAATGAAATATGTGCTCTAAACATCCGCTTACACTGGTGGTCAATAAAATTTGTGTTCTACATGTGTTCTGTAATTGTGCTTCTCCTCGAGTTGAATGAAATATGTGCTCTAAACATACGCTTACACTGGCGTTAAATGAAATGTGTGTTCTACACGTGTTCTATGTGGGCTTTCAATCGTGTTCAATGATATGAGTGCTCTACATGTGTTCTCACGCTAAAGTCAAAAGTTCAGTCAAAGTTATCTGCTTCACTTTTCTATAGATCTTCCCCCATCGTCATAACGCAGCTTTTTATTACTTGCGGATAGATTCAACCAGAGCTAGCCGGTGTAGTGGTTGGTGATCCAGTCCTCGATTCTGTTGGTATGGGGTTCGATCCTCGGTCTTGGTAGTCATCCCTGTTCCCTCCGACTATTTCGTGCCGTGGGTTTTTACGGGCTTCGCCGGTTCTTCTCTCTCCCGGGTGCACAATATAAGCCACCCGCTGGGTTTGTGTTACCAGGCACGATGGTCTTAACAATACGGAAAGCAAACAGGTTAACTTAAGCCTTCAAAATTATCGCTGCGATATTTCAAAATAAGAGTTTCGACCGAAACTTATTTATCGATAAATTAGAATTCTGATTAGCAAACAGGATTTGCTTAACATCAGTATTCGAATTTTGTATACTCGCGCATATAGAAAATTGTACGGAACCAATCTGTTTGATTTGTTTCAAACAACATTGAGGATTTACTGATTGATCGCCTTATGTTGTTTGGAATCGCTGCCCAGAAATTTTAGCTTTGCTGCTTCCCACGTGGGGTTTACAATTTGACGTAAATTAACAAGTTAACTTAAGCCTTCGAGACGAAGCTGCTAATTTTCAAAACAGGAGTTTCGACCAAAATTGCTGTTAGCATAAATGAGAAAAATAGAATTTTGATACGCAATAAGGGTATGCTGCTCATCAGTATACCCTATAAATTCGTGCATATAAAAAATTTTACTGAACCATTCGACTTGATTTGCATCGAACAAAATTGAGGAATAACTGATTGATCGCCCTCTCTTGAGTGTAATCGCCGCCCAGAAATGGCAGCTTTGCTGCTTCCCACGTGCGGTTCACAATTCGACGTAAATTAACAAGCTAACTTAAGCCTTGAAAACGAGCGCTGCCACTTTCCGAAACAGGAGTTTCGACCGAAAGTTCTGCTAGAAGAAATATAAAAAATTAGAATTCTGACTGACAAATAGGATTTGCTCCACATCAGTTTTCAAGATTTGTATATTTGCGTGTATAGAAAATTGTAAAGAACCAATCGGCTTGATATGCTTCGAACAATATTGAGGAATAACTGATTGATCGTGTTTAGTTTGTTTTAATATTGAGATGTAAATTTCGGTCATAGTATGTTTTTATTCATTTGAGTTAATTTTAAGTTAACGTATCATATTGTGTTTTAGATTTATTTCTTGACCATGTAATGCCTTGGAGCACGGTATCAAGGAATTGTTGATCCTTGTCTATGTACAAAGAGATAATAATTCTGTGACTTGTGTCATGCGGTGGTATGCTTGAGGTAAATGTAATGACCTAGTCCTTTATGCACAGAACTAAGCTTTAGCGTAAACCAATGTAATTGTTTATGTAATGATGAATCAGTCAAACCATAATCAGTTCTTTTAATTTACATACATTATCTAAGTATTAGCCAGGTGTTCCTACCCTGGAAATTGTGACTGTTTTTGTGAGGTTACGAACCTATAAATATTAGTGTAAGAAGCATTTTTAATTTAGTCCTGATTTCAGTCTTGCACCCACTTTGCCCGACTCTTGTACTGAACCTAACTTGTCTTGTCAACCTTCCTGTATTTTCCTCCTATTATACTTGTAAAATATATACAGTAGATTTGTTCATACAAAGTCACAAGTCTCGCCTTGATATTATTCCATAGTCAAACAGTAGGTCGCATATTACCCCGCGTCTACAATTAGTTGGGGCAATTCAGTCCATTCAATTTAACAACGAATTCTCATCACTCACAAACACGGACAAGTTCAATTAACTTGTCATAGACTCTTCAGATCGCCCTATCTGGTATAGATTTGCAACCCAGACGCGGCAGTTTTACTTATTTTTTGTTCACAACTCGACGAAAATTAACAAGTCAACTCAGCCTTCGAAACAAACGCTGCCACTTTCCAAAATAAGAGTTTCGACCAAAATTCCTGTTGGCATAAATGTAAAGAATTAGAATTCGGATAGGAAATTAGGGTAAGCTGCTCATCAGTATTGGAATTATGAATTGCGTGCCTACAGAAAATTTTACGAAACAAATTGACTTGATTTGCTTTGAAGTTATAGAGGAGTGTTCCTCTAATTTTTTTTTATATTTAGGCGATCAATTGATCAGCTGATTGATCGCCCTATCTTGTTTGAAATGCGGCCCAGAAATTGCAGCTCTGTCAACATAATCTAATCAATTTGACTTTATTACAAATGTCTGGAAACTTGGTAGAAATGGCCGGGGTAACTTAGCTTCCACCGGGCTGAATGCTCAACCATGACTGAATTCCGATTCGGACACACTGCTATTTATATACAGTGCTGCCCTAAAGTCACGCAACAAACCAACATGCCCCATACAAAGAATCCGGGAGTCTTTTGCACGTAAATATGAATATATAAAATATATTGTTACGGATGTTTTGTAGTGTGTGTTTAGGACAAATATTCTTTACAACCCCGAGCGTGAATTGTTCTGGATATTGGCAACAATGTGAACACGTTACAATACGTGTTCAAATTACAACAAATTAATTTATGGGTTTACTAATTGGATTGTAATTCATGTTATACATCAGCAACACTTAAATAAACTCATTGGATTGAATTGAATTGAAAGCATGGAATCCTTAATTGTTGCGTGATTTTAGAGCAGCAGTGTACTCAACAGGAAGCGACTTTAAAATCAACATGACTGAAGTCACCAACAGAAATTTTGGACACAATTAATTTTTAAAAGAAGCAACATTCCTATTATTTTTCTTTCCTATTCCCGTTTGTCGCGTTTGTTAAGGACGTTTTTCATATTGTCTACAACCAAACTATAGAAACGATACGACACGGCTGTTCATATGCTTCCAATGATTATCCGAGTGTTCTATGCAGATGCTCCCAACGGTTAAATAGCTTTTTTTTCATTGAGTCATGTTTGAGTTGTCTATGCTGGAAACAGAATCGGAACATACTATTTTTTAACAAGCGTTTACTTTACGATTGGACAAACGGGGAAAACTGTCCCATAGATTCTAGAGAGACGATGCCACAACAACGGAATAAGGTAAGGTACGACTGCTTCATCACCGCTGAGACATGTTTGAGTTGACTCTGCTGTAAACAAAAAAGGAATATTTTATTTTTTAACAAGATTTTACTTTACGTTTGGTCTAATGGAGAAAACTGTTTCATAGATTCTAGAGTGACGATGCAACCCTGGTCAGTCGCGCTTATCTAAATCAACTTTAGGCCAAACCGCAAGTGTTTCATCTACAGCAGCGATATTTTTGCACTGCGCTTCGTGTTTGACTCTCAGCTGACTGTTATTCTTTACAGTGTAGATTATACAGATATAGAGCACTGTCATTATATAAAAGAAGTTATGAAGCGGTATACAAATATTACTAGAGGATTCGTAAAATCGACAAAAAGAAAGTTTATTTTTTTTACCAAATAAGCACTTTTCACAATATTTCAAACTGTCGAACCAGAAGCAATATCACTTTGTTTTTTGACTACGCATCAATGGTGAAGCTAGAATCATAAATTATATTCCCAGTTGAATTGAAGGAGGATGAAGAGACTAGCAAACATTTTGAGCTGTACATGTGACGTGTCCGCGATTTTGGCATTATGGAGGAGTATTCACCAAGTATAAGGAAAAATATAGAATTCACAAATAGCTTAATAGAATAGAAGATATATAGTAGAAGCTCCAGGATAAATGAATATAGAGAAGGGTACGGCATTGCAATGTGTAGCGGTTTTTGCCGCCAAACAATCCTCGATGTC
>JAQFYE010002646.1:0-17439 GCA_034694305.1 Protaphorura glebata
AACAGTGTTAATATTTTATTACAGAGGTAGTTAAAGATGAGGAGTGCCATATGGGATTGCAATTTCAAATCGCACTATTTGCAGAAGATTGACAGAATATTTACAGATATTTGCAGCAATAAGTAAAAAAAAGCCTTTTAACAGAAAATTAGCGCGCACATGTCGCACACATTGTTGGGTTTCCTACGGTTTTCATTTTTTGGCATCAAACAATATATGTAAAGCACACAGTGAATGCGTCATTCATTTTCAATTGATTTTTCTGCAGATCTTAAAACGCCAATTCTGATCAATCATATGAGGTAGCGTCCGATTCTTCATTGTTTGGTTTAATTTCTATTTGGTCCCGGTACCGGTCCCGTCCGCACGGGGTACAAATTAAATAGTCAACGAAATATAGATCTTTATCTCCTTGGCTCAAGTGTGGTGGCAATTAATTTATTATGAATCACACTGCATACACAATTGACAACTGACAATGCCAAAATTTTGAGTCATTGGATGAATTGAGTAATAAACTCTTCTGGATGTTCTTTGTCTCTTAGATTACGTCATTTAATTTTTAAAACTACTGTCAGTTAACTGCTGCGTAGGGTTTGCGAAAGTACGAAGGCAAACGGAACGTGTTCCCTCCAGAACTTGAGAAAAGTTGGCAAGTTTAATAAGAATTTTTTCGACATATGATACCTGTATTTCGTCGTAATCTTGAATTGTGCAAATATTCCAGTCGCAGTAAAATCCACGTCCGAGTGGCTCGTAGACTCATATTAATGCTCATGGTTTCGTAACATACTTCCATCAAATTATTTCAAGTCTTAAGATCTTTCTCCATGTTATTTCTGATGTGAGCGTTTCTTGAGTTTCTAAGAATTTATGAGTGAATCATACGGGAGATCCGGTTTAAATTGTATGAGTAATAAGTTGTCGGAATCCCGGAGCCCAGAAGATTCAAGAATTTTTCAGAAAAGAAACGGTGAGTTGTTCAATAAATTGTCGTACTAGTAATAAAATGGCGCATCAAACTTTGTTAAGAATTTAGCGAACCGACCTTACCCGAATTGGGTTCAAGTTGGGCGTTGCTATAGGCTCAGACAGCGACTTTGAAACTAAATAGAGTGAAAAATGCATATGCATTCGCTCTGAACATATTAAAAGGAATGAACTGGTAAAGTTTTTATACAAGCTAACGCACTATGTATCACTCACCTTCATATCCATATTATTACATAGTATTTCTTCAATAAACTACATGACATGTAATTCCGGACGAAACAACAATACCTCCGAATATAAATATAAATATAAATTTCAAAGATTCAAGATCTATTAATTCTACATAAAAAATTAATTTTAAGGAGGTTTTAATTATTCGATATCTCTGTCTCGGTTATCGCTGAGCAAATGCGTTTATGGAAACAATATCTCAACTCCACAATTTCTTCCGTAATTTCTGTGAAGTTACTATTTACTTCAGAAACCGCTTAGAAAATAAATATTATTTTGGAGACCTATACTTCTATCGCTCTATCTAATTCTATTAATTTTTGCAATGAACAAATGCCGATGCGCACAGTTATTTCAAATTCCTCAACTCTTCTTCCGTATTTTATTACGCTACAAATTCAACTCATGCTGTAATTTGTATAATTTTGTACTTGGGGTTTTTGCCGTATTTTAGCGAATTGTACATTTCACTTTTGGCTGAAATAGTAGGCAATACTTTCGCAGGATCGAGCTTTTGCATCCGAAGTATATAGCCAGGAAATCGTAGCGTAGTGGGTAGGCTGAGAATCATAGAGCGACCGCTCCTTTCATGAATATTCGTAGCGTAAACGTTACTTATGAGACGCGGACGGATGCGAAGATTCTCGCAAGCCGAAACAAGTTTATTTATTTATACAAAACTAAACACTCGACATCAGTTCTCCTCAGAAATAAAAAAAAAAGTTATCCACTGTTTCATTTCATTGCTTAGAATCGATTGTTAAGTTTTGAACAAAGCTGAATCTCCATCCTAATATTATTATCATTTTAAAAAGAATCATCGACAAATGACAAATAAATTGGTGAGTCACATTTTACATTACATTTCGACAGTTAATTTTAAATTCTAAAATTTTGCTCTATAGGAGCATTGCGTAATCCTAATTTTGACGACTGGAATTGGAGTCAATTTTTTGCCATGCAGAATTTTAAGTTTCAGACGAAATATCAATTTTGACCTTTAGAGATTAAAGTCTATCAAAATTTTGAAGACTTTGATTTATTAACATTTCCGCAAGTTTCTTGTAGCAGATATTAGTTTGGTTTCCATTTGGCCTAAAGAATTAAAATGAAGGTACCTAGCACGAAAGGCTCCAATGAAAAATATGCCGTTAATACGATCAAATCAAGTAATCTAATAATTGTTTGCTAGAAATGTATTAATTACGATTAATATTATTAGAGTATTGTAAATTTGATTCTGATAGGCACATTAGAATTATTCCATACATTATTAAGGCGAATTTTATTTTAGCGGTTAAAGAAGATGAGAGTCCTGTCTGATGTGTACACTTACGTGCAATCATTTAGTACAGATTCGTACGTGTTGTAAAGACTTTTTTTTTAAGAAATGAAACACAATCTTTATTATTATGAACCTGGTCGAGGAGTTAGAGTCATTATTATTGTGGGTGAAAAGGTCTTTGTTTTAGTTCTGTTGTTTTTGTCCATATCATAAATAATTTCTAAAAAGTTGACAGGGTATGGAGTTAAAACGTTGAAAGATTTGACCGTGGGTTATTATGTTTATGTTGTGACACTGACACAATAATATTTACTTATGAACGACAACGCATCGACACTTTTGTGTGAAGCTTTTTGTTCAAAGTGTGATAACCCTAGGCATCCTCTTAAAATAAACGACCCGAAATATTTTGACACCCAGCGACAGAAAAGTACGAGCTAATTAAGCGTGGCATTATTTGGGTGCATGCGTCTACATTTGTCACCCGTAGATCTGGATAAGAAAACGACAAGTGTTTATTTTAATAATTTATTAGGTTTAGTAAAGAAATCATGACCGATTCACCAATACATTACTTGAGAATGTAGTCTCGATTATCGAACATTTTTAGCCTTGCGTTTAGGATCCAGATAATTGCTGGAGAGAATATTCATACCCTGCAGCTCTCAGTCGAAGAAAGCATTCTTATAATCTTAGAATGATAAAAATAGAAATTAATCAGCAGATCAAGACATTAAGAGTCGTGAGAAATTGCCATGAATGTCATAAAATGACAATCACACAAACTTCAGAATTTTTATGAGTTTCCGTTCTAAATTAATTCTTAAAATAAGTGCGTTCATGCATTGAATGCCGTAAAGCAGTGTACAGACAGGGTGTCCCACAAATGTGTTGCAGGCAAATTCAATATTCTGAAGTAAGGAGTAACGTGTGATCGTAATCTTTAAACTTCAGGTGATTGAATAACAAATTTGCAAAGGATTAACTTTTTATTCGATGTGTACAAAACTATTAAATATCTCGTACTATGGAGTGAAATTGAAGTAGCCAGTTATGAACCACCCTATACCCTGTTACGTTTTCCTTCCAGGACAAATATTTTCTATTCACACATAATACGCATTATTGCAAACGAATTCATGAGTTAAGATTAGAAAACGCAAGGCACGCATAAGAATATTTATGTTCGTGAAACGAGTATTGAATTTGTCGGTATTGCTATTATTATATTATTTATGTATCCATACAGAAATATCCATACAGGGTCAAAGGTATGCGTGTATTGTTAGTAACAGGCAATGGTTTTGAATGTCTTGAAAATGAATGAGAGGTCAGTCAGAGTCGGATTAATTTTATTACTTTGGAATTATTCCCAGAAGTTTGTGTGGCGTGCTGGGGGTATTTTTAGGGAGGGGTGTTCTGATGACTTCTGATATCTAAATCCAGATTAATCCAAACACATGACTTTTTGTATGGTCGAAAGCCCTCAAATAATTGTTTCCATTTGGCCCATTGAAATTGAAGGAAACAGAAGTACAAGTAGAACCAGTAGTGAGAAACAGAAAAAGCTCATTCAAGCCCAGAACAAGTGTGCTCCAGGGATCCAACCCTAAACATAGAACGACAGTCAGGGTCACCTATACCACATGTGCTTTAACAGGCTAACAATGTTCTAGTACATGAAATCCCATTTGTGATCAGGGTATTTGGAAAGAATTAAATGACAAGTCAGTTTTTCGTAATTTTACAACTGGACAGTATATTTTGCAACAGTACGTAGGCTTTGGATGCGCTACGCAATGGCCGCCCGAATACCTGAAGAGCTCTCCGTTTAAGCTGGTGAGGGACGAAGGAGTCCTAATGGTTCGTTCGGGCGGCCATCGCGTATGCGTCCAAGGGAAACATAATATGTTCAGTTTTTTCCAAAACCTAAAGCGGTCCCCTAAAAGAATATTGTGTACGCCGCTTCTCCAGTGAAACCAAATCATTTACTGGGAAGCGATGGTAGTGCAAGTACTTATCATGTATGGACTCGTAAAATCAAGCATTTGTTTACCGTTACCCAATAATTTTGACTCGGTTTCAGTTTCAATTTGGCATTCAATTTTCTGATGAGCAGTTAGCAGACACAACCCCCTGATTGCTGATTTGATTTTCATTTACCTTAGGACAAGGCCGAATTAACCAATTGGGCGGAGTTTTCATCAACGGACGCCCACTTCCAAATCATATTCGTTCAAAAATTGTGGAATTAGCGGCTACGGGCATCAGACCTTGTGTCATTTCTCGTCACCTTCGCGTGTCACACGGCTGTGTTTCCAAAATTCTAAACCGCTATCAACTCACCGGAAATATTCGACCAGGAATCATGCGTCCAAGGTAAATTTTGAAAATTCTTCGAATTTAACAGCTACGAAAGTACAACCATTAAGACAGATGGGTTAGGTTTTCATATTGGTCTCCTAGTATTAGGATGCCTTTTTAATGAAACATCCTCACCAAATATAGAATATACAAATACCACTATGAATATTATGCATACACTTACTTCCGGGGCCTAATCAGGTTGTGATATATCTATTGACAGTAAGAAAACAAAGAAGATCGACATAATCGTCGAAAGACGAATTGAAGAAATCAAGAAGAATAATCCAGACATTTTCTCGTGTGAAATTCAAAACAAGTAAGTATAAATTCGTATCATTTCATCTAGTAGGATTCCAGATTATTTAAGGACTCGCCTTGGATAACATTGAAGTAAAGCTCACGACTTGATATTGAGTAAAAGGAAATTAGGGCCAATCGGATTCGATCTACGGAAAACTGTGGATCAAACAGCTATATTGACATTAATTCGTTCGCAGAGTCCTTGTTTAAAGAATTCATAATTATCGTAATATTTTGTCAAGTGCTAGGATTTGGACAAGCATTTATCTCATGTCCGATTCGTAGATTTCATCAGATCGCGGGACTACAGAATTGAAATTTGGTATTCGTCAAGTTAAAATGCTGGTAATTTTTAGTTAATGTGTCGTCAGCCATTGCCGTGCACTTTCTTCGTGGGAATTGGGTTCTATTGGCCTAAGAATGGCACCAATTAATAAGAAGGGTTGAGATAAAAATCCGCTCACAACATAAATACACTTTTTACCATATTAATTATGACGCCAGTCATGCAAATGCCTTGGCCAGACGTCTTTTGTTTTTCTTGCACGTGTCAGCCTTATTGGAAAAAACGACCGTATCGTACAGACAACAAAAGTTGACGCATATTATATGTTTATAATACTAAAAGTTGTTTACGCGTGAGGAAAATGGCGCGGGGAAATTTTGTTGTATCACCGGTTCTGTCGTGGCGCCATCGCCATACCCTTACTACATTTATCTCAATTTGTAGTGTTTTTGTCTTCCTCTGGTCTCATAAAACCAAACATAAATCTATGAAAAGTATGACCACAAGCAAAAATAAAAATGCGAAGTTGTGTATTATTCTTTTATGGAGCTTTTTGTATGACGATTTTCATTTGTTATTCGCTATCGTCCATTCAAACTCATCACTATTTGTTTTTTTGTTTCTAAATGAAGTAAAATATAATATTGGAGGATAGCGGAGTAAATGACTCGGAAGGTCAAAAGTGTCAAAGATGTCGAAAATAAAATGATGTGATTTCTGTAACCTGGAATTCGTGGGTGGGCTATTTTATCACTGGAATAGACAAATTAAATACGACAATATTTCCCCGATTTGCTTTTAGAAATGTTAAATTAAAACCTTAAATAAATTGGGAAACTACCGCAAGGAATTGCATGGCATTGAGAATGAGACGTGTATTAGCCGTAATTGGTAGCAGAACGGCTGTTACATTTCCAATGGTAAAGGTCGCCCTAGAAATAGGGCATAACAAAACCTTAGTTTCGAGATCTGTATTTTCTAAGCGACACATTTTGTGAGTGGTTTTACGAGGCGCTTTAGGGTCAAACTCAGTGCGCCTTGCCTTGAGAGAATATACGTACGGTACTGCGTGATAAAATCATTTTTGGTCCGCTTGTTTACAACAGCCAACTATTAGAAACGATTTAAAAGCCTAACGTTGGTATCTTTTCAAAACTAAGCAAATTGCCTTTGACCATCGACTTTCCAAATCTGATTTTGCTTCTTTTTTGGCAGTACGGATTTTTTTTGAACATATTTGTAACATTTACGAGTCTCAGCCTCAGCACTCATAGGTTCATCCATTCATCCGTGCCGTCAAATACTAGAACAGTAGCCTATTGTTCAAAATAACAACAATAAAAATTGCAAGTGCAGTGCAGGGTACCCTAAGACGGCTGCGATTACGCATCAGTCGGGACATGCATCATATTTCATTTTTCAACTTGAACTTGTTTTTTTGTCTTAAAAATTCTAGGGATCATGCACCCATGCTCGTTGTATTTCTCTAAAATAATGTCTCACACATTGTTTGTCTGCGTCTCCGTTGCTTGACCTTTGTGGACTCCCACTCTGAGACTCTGACTGGTCTATTTTTAATATTTCTAGTCTTCGTGAGGAGTCAAATGAGCAAATTCAAGTTCACATGTGCTCTTTGTAAAAAATATTAAAATGAATAATGAATTGATGCTTGATTTTTGTGTGTGTTTTAGACTGACTCAAGAAGGAACTTGTGACAAAGCGACAGTTCCGTCCATTAGTGCCATTTCTAAGGTGCTCAGAGGTCTGGAGTCGGATGATGAGGGCAGAATGATGATTGTTGGTGAGTATGATTTTTTTTAGCTAGGACCTTACCAGAAATGGGTCTACGGTAGTGTTCGAACGGAGAAGTTTGAACATTTTCTCAGATATGGACATTTGAACACGTTTACCCGGATTTGCATGCGTACATTTTAGGCCCGGTCACAAAGAAAGTTTCTTCATTTACAGTTTACATTTATCTGGAAAAATGATCTGCAAAATATTTTGACTAATCGTAAGTTCTGCATAAGAACGACATTTATTGATCGGATTTGACTCCCGAATGCGAGTACACAGCACAAATTGTACTTGGTATTATGCATTTTCCCATAAAATATTGAAAACAACGATTTCTCTTTCATTTAATTTCTCTTTTCAAGAATTCAACGGAGTATAAGCGTAGAACTCTGTGTCTTGAGGAAATTAGAGTAGTAGAGTAAAAGACATTCAAATATGAGGTAAACTCCCATTTCCATTTCATCAAGTGTTCGAATAGACGGCACCGCCAGCGGTGTCTGTGTTGGTGTGAAAGACATAATGTTGGGTGGAAATATTGAGAAATGTGTGGAAGTCATGCAATCTTATTAATTCCCTTTAGGGTCTGACATAATAATATTAATTATTTTCTACTGCTGCCACTTGTATTTGTACCATGAGAATGAGAAAATGTATCGGAGTACACATCCTATAGATGCTCCATGGGTTACGGGTTTGATTCCAAAATCCAAAATTATTTATTACCCACAATAAAAATAATTCTTTTGGGCTACTATTTCCATTTCCCATACGTATTCCTCTAATGCATTCCAACAGTCCTTTCCACTACCGCACCGGCTGTCATTTCCTATTTCCGCTCAAATCCTGTCTATTACAATAGTGTTGATGTGTGTACTCTTTACTAAGTTTTACACTTAAAACCCGCTAAATGCTCACCAGAATATCGTAGATGTAAATCTGAATTCAGTTTAAAATGTTCGGCAATAGTTATGTCAAGTGTCCTGGTCACACGAATTTTACGATTTCGTCGGCGGTGGACAATTTTTTTGGGTGATTACGAAGTACGAGATAGAAATTGACAATCTTGTGGAGGTTTCAGTAGAAAATTCCTTCATATTTTGAAACTTGTCCAAAATTCCTTATGTTGAATATGTCATTACTTGCGCTACTTATAGAAAATTCCGATCGTGTCAAAACCAAACCTCAAAATTCCTAATTATCATATCATGTGCGACCTCATTGCCTCACTGCTGGTACACAGGCGTCGATTTGCTTCTTTGAAAAATATGTAATTTGATTTATGGTACCTCGCAGTACTTTATCGGGCAATAAGCAATACTTATGCCAAAATTCTTTCCCAGAGAGATATTAGAGTCTCTAGAATGACCAAGACGGGATTTTTGCCAGACATTCTCAGCCAGGATGTTATGAAATATTTACTCGTATAATTTTACACGATAACACTCGTCGTACGAGTCATGCAATCATGATATGATAAGCCCAAGTCTGGAAATATGATTTTTTTTGTCTGGTTCATAGAACGGATATTGAATTCGGGCACATATCCCAATTCGTAATAATTTTTATTCAAACACTTGTAATGTGGTTGATAAATGATAACGAATTAAGAAAATGAGACACATTTTCTGTCGAATTTTATACAGACTCTGGTCATTTTTTGGTACGTCTGACCGCAATCACGGCCACGGGCTGTGAATGGACCGTTATTTCATGAAATCTGGTGCTAAGAATGTGTCTTTGGAAGGATTCAACCAGCCCGATTTACTCCCATCGAGGTGTCCTTTCGTTAAAAAGGGTCTACAAAAAGCTTTATCGCATTTTGATTAATTGTAGCAACTTAAGCCGTATTTACAAGCTCGAATTGCTATTTTTGGCAATCCAGTAGTACCATGCCGGTTTTTCTCGGTGCCAGCTCATGAGTCTGACTCGATCAAAACGGCAAGGTTCAATGGAGGGCAGCAAGATTCCAGTTCTTTTCAAATTGCGCATTCAATTTTCTCCAGTTAGGTCTCTCCAGCTCATCTAGCTTAGGATGTTTAGAAAGGCGGTCATTGGGATCGTTAATTGCAAACCACCCTTTAATAAGCAGTTCTCACAAGGGAAGCTCACGACAACCCGCCATTCACTTTTTCACACCATTTGGAATCCCCTGGCATGAAAACAAATGTACAAATGAAGTACTTTTTTCCCCCATCTTCAAAAATTTGATTAAAAAAATCCTTAGAAATTTTTTAAATCGTGTGTTAAACTGCATGCTGTTTCCGGCGTTTTTCATATCGCGTCAATGTTGAGATATGCCCGTAGATGCATTACAGAAGATTTTGAAGAAATTCAAAATAATTTTTTTCATCAATATTTGAGTTCCTTTAGTTCTTTGGTATATCCAATCCAAATCACCCTCATGTCGTGAGCTTCCCTTGTCACTTGTAATTATAAACGAGTATAAATCATTTAGCATCACATTCGATCTATTCCAGTGCAATTTTTTTTATAATTTTTAGAAGATGAGAGTTCAGACGATGAAGACGGTGTTCTTGTTGGTAACGTTGAAACTGAGTTTGGTGACTCAAAACAAGAAGGAGATGTACAAGGAATGATTGCTATGAGAGATAAACCGAGACGGTCACGGACTACATTCACACCTTGTCAATTGATGGAATTGGAGAACGCTTTTGAAAAAATGAAATATCCTGACGTTTACACCAGAGAAGAATTAGCTCAAAGAACTAAACTAACGGAGGCTCGTATCGGGGTAATTGAATAGTATAATATTTTCTTGTCACAGTCGCTTGTACCAGGACAGCAGATATATGCGAAGTCATAAAGTTAGAAGGCGGACATTAAAAATTGCAAATTCCCTCCCACCGACTGCCGATGACGTGATCGAAATTTCTAGGTCTTGTATCGCCTGATTCAACCTCAATCCACGTAACGTTGTCCATATTCCCAAGCCACGCAGACATGTTGTCGTCCAAGTTTAGCCATCTGGATTAGGTCAATAATTTCAACATTTTTTTAATTTGTGGAATTAATCAGGTCTGGTTCAGCAACAGACGGGCCAGACAACGAAAACAGTTGGCCAGTGAAGGGAAACAAAGTAATACGAATGCTTACAATGGAAACTCGGACAACGAGGTACTTTTTTAGCATTTGTTTAGAATAATCTCTTAGCGAATACATTATCTTTACCTTTGTGTTGTTTTTAACAGATTTGGTTCAATAATACTTATGGCAGTGCTCGAAACCGGAGACTCCCATTAAGTACAGGAAAGAGTGACAATCCATATAGTGGAAGTGCAAATTCGAACAACGAAAGCTTTCTAGGATATGGGTCCTCCTCAAACATCTACTCCTCCATGACGCCGGGTCGTCCACCATCTCCAATTGAAACATTCTACAATCGCCCTGAACCTCGTTTTCCAGGAATTGGAATTCCACCACAAAGTAATTGCTTTTAAATAATACCGTAAATCGGGCTAACATTCCCCACTTTTGAGGAACGTAGTTAGAGTCTCCATCAATTGGCGTGTTCTAGTTGGCTCTGTCTAGATGTACATTACTGGGGACTTTATCACTTGTCCCTTTCAATAGGACCTTAGAATTTTTATGCTTTGTCTTTACTATATTTAGATTCTTTTTATATATTTCAGCCATGCCGGATCATTCCTCGTATTCGCCCTACAGTAACTGTTGCGGAGTTGGCTCCAGTGGGAATGGATTTGGATCATCAAGTTCTGGTGGGTCTAGCTCTGCCTATACAGCTTCAATGTCTCCGATGAATTACTCAACTCATGGCCCTACCGATTTTTCTCACATGGTAAATGATACTTTCCAATGTTTTTGAACAAGCTAGTTAGTTAAGTTCTTTTATTCAGACCAAGAATTTCAGAAAACTGTGACTGTACTAATAGCTCACTTGATCCTAGAGTTTTGTACAACCTGTATAATATTTCATTTTTTTGGGCAATACGCACTATTCCTATAACCCATAATATATTTCTAAATTGTAACATAATCACGTCTTAATTTACAGGTCGGAAACGGATATTCTCAAGGAGTTAGTTACGCGAATGCTTTGAATCCAACGACACAAGGAAATACATCTTGGACTGGTTTCAATGGACGATCAAATCAATCAAATGGAAACATAAACGGGTCTTCAGGAATTTCATCTACATCACACTCACATTCTATGGGACCAGCGCCAGCCAATCGCTACCAGATCTACAGCTGGTACTAATTCCTGTTCGTACCACATTGTGAGTTGTAATTTCAGCTCATTAGATTAAATTAGAGTTAAGGATATCTTTCTTACTCTTCTTCAAAACTACTGAACTATTTATATGTTAAGAATAGAATATCGTCTATTATTACTTTGTACACTGAGATACTTCGAATGAAAATTACACGGGTACGATTCTGGGATTATACACAGCTATTGCATTTTGAAAACGATAATGATTCTCACTAATTTAGATAATTTAACAAATCAACCGAACCTCTAATGCGTCATTTTATTTCGATTTCTTGCCGTCTGACTCCGGTATTGGGTCAATAACATTTTTTAATTATATATTGAAGGGTTGAGCCGAATAAGGGTAACAACCAAATGAAATTTACAGAGTGTGAATTTCAGTATCAATTTTTAGTTTCTATTATCCTGATGCAGAATAATTTCAATTAATAAAATATTAATTTTGTAATTTCACCGGACGTATTTGAAAGGAAATAAATGTTTTTCATTCAAGACAGAATCTTATTTAATTTGTCTTTGTAGTGTATCCGTCACGGGTCAACAAACTTTATTCTGTCAAAAATAAACAAAATATCGAATTCCTGTAAACCCTTATTCGGCTTAACCCATCCTATCATCAAATGTTCGTAATCATCTTTTTGGATTATCCAAATTATGGGAAATGGGAGTATGTAGTTAGCATTTAGATATTGAGATATTTAAGAATATAAGTTGTGAATATACTAGATAAAACAATATTTCTCTTAAGAATCAATGGCATTAGTCCCGAGTCCCGAGTGTTCCTAAAATAAATATTCTCAAACTAAAATTGAAAGAATTAGCCTCGCGCCTTCCTTGATACGCACTTTACTTGGGTCTTGGTTTGCGGTGCGATGTATGAAAAGGTCATCTCGGCCAGATCATTGAATAACCTAACTTCTCGCGCGCAATGGAAACCAGTGTACCAGCTAATGTGTTTTTTAAAAACTAAGCATTGCGCGTATTATGCGATTCTGCCCAACCTGTGTCAGTGTTATCAAGAATTTCGTCCGACTACGATTGATTGACGGCACTGGAGTGAAAACGACAGAAAAGTTCTGACACCATATGGCGCTCTCGTAAAAGGTAAGGAAGCAAGCCATATGATTCGCAATTTCGCGCTCGCAAGTTGTGCGCTTGTCCGTGATTATCAAGTAGTTTCCGTTTTTCCTTGGGTTCTCCGGTTCGAAAAATTGTTCTCAGTACTTCGCATAACAAGAGTAGAAGGTGCCCACTCACCAGATACTTATCCGTATTTGGCAAAATTTGAATTTAACTAAGATTTTGACTTTTTTAATCGGAGGATCATACCCCAAGTGGGCTATGTTCCTGACAACGACAACCCATAATATGGTGTGTCATATATCAGCTCTTTTATCTAATAACCATGCGTACCGGAATGTGGATATTTTAAGTATCCAATAATCCAGTTTCCCTATTTAACAGCACAATCCTACGACTGTCTTGATATAAATTCTGTGACTTATTCTAATTCCATTTCAAATTTCTTACGACCTACAATCACGTAATATCTATCACGACTTAAGCCATAAACAGTTTAACTGTTTATGTATAATTAATATGATAATTGCTTTCTTATTATTGACTTCGCGTTTTCATTCCGCCTCGAACTTGTTTCGATATCCCATATTTATATTTATACAAATTTTGCGGCGCCGTTATTTCTCAACACTACTTTCCGAGTTTGTAATCCTATTTCCGTGAAGCTTGTCCATGCTCCCGGCACTTCATGTTCATGTTTGCGGGAACAATTTCCCGATTTCGTTTAGGACAAAATCGTTCTTTAGTCAGAAGTCATTTCAGTTCGAGCTCAGTCTCTATCTCCATCTTACTCACGCGTTTCTTCTTAACACTCGAATTGTGAAATTATTCGGAATGGCGATTGAGACCTTGTTCGAATTTTCATTTAACAGCGTTACGACGTGTACACGATAAATGCCATCAAGTAGATTCTCCTGACATCCCTGCCAGCAACAATGGATTATAATTCCTGACAACTTGGCCACCTATCCCTCGTAAACCAGAGGGAACCTGAATCAGAATCCTACCACCACCGTTAGCTGATTCCTCAGTGTTTGACATCATACGATTGGGAGCCGTTTTCAAAGCTTTTCGATCCATTGGCGGACGAACAGCTATGTCAGTGGAAAACTTAGTCGATGACCCCCGACATTAAGAGCTCTCGTGATGAGCATTGTAAAGAAAAAGAAAATAACATTTTAATTTTATAATTGGGTTAGACGTATCGAGTTGATGTATGCCATTTGGTGGGATATGAGGGACCATATGATTTGCCTAAGTTTAGATATTTTGAGCGTGGGATTTGATCAGATAACAATATGTTATGACAACTTCAAAATATCAAAACCAGACGTAATAAAAAAATGGGTCTGTGGCATTTTCATACTTTTTAGATGGCGATAATTTTTAGATGGCACAACACGTGTGGGAAAAATTAGCCTAGGGTAATGCAGTAATTTAACTAACACATGACATGAAAATATAACGACATAATGATAATTTATCTCTTCTATAGTTGTTGTATCTAGTTACAAAGAGTATTTACAACACAATTTACACACGGGCAGTATGTTTCCAATGGGCAAACGCATGTGATCCGCCATGTCTTCCGAAGATGACAACGTCTTAGCACACATTCACCAAAACGAACATGTTTCCCTCATGTTTTCTTGAGTGAACCTTCAAATTATGTTTTGTCGAGGAACCCCTCGCATTTGCGCAATCTCTCCAATGTGAAATCTTGTGTGAATAGTGAACTACTCTTCCGCATGAACGTGTTGGCATTAGGGTTGTGAAATGCCCGGTCATTTATTTTTTCGGGCGCATTCCCAGGAATATATGCCCGGGAATATGCCGGGCGCTTTGGGCGCATTGGTATGAAATTGAATGGAAAGCGTGCGTATTCATATATACGTACATTCATGCACAAGAAACAAGCCAGTTTGTTCAAGGTTACCTGTTGAAAAATGTTTTAGAGTGTCTGATTCTAAAGTTATTTATGTGACTGCATTAGCCCCAGAACTACAAGGATCTATGAAATTCTCATCATCGTTGAATACGTATACGAAATCAATATATTTCCCGTTTTCGCTGCTTTCATTTCCACCCAATTCGGAATTCTCGTGTTCTACTCTTGTCGGATCACGTCTGAATCATCTATGTACATCCCTCAAAATGTACCTGCACGTGAGATTAAAATTCATTGTCGCTAGAGATGATGTACTCAATATTCGGCTTTTAGCCAACCGAAATACTTCAAGGGGCTTTAATTTTGTGCTTGACTGCCCGTAGAAATCTTAGTTTCAGGGATTTGGTAACCGAATATTCGGTAGTTGGCGTAGGACCGAATAGTTGACATCGAATAATGATCGAATATTCGGCCGAATACCGAATATTCAGTTACTATAATATATTTTCAAATCGCGACAGACCTGTCCGAACTTTTAGCTCCTGCTCGACTCAAAGCAATGTATTGGGTTGGCCGATTAGTTCCTCGAAGTAGACTTTGATTAGAATGTGTGAGCTATGATTTTGGTTTGCCCCTGCTAACTTTCAATTTGTTGACAATTAGATTTTGTCTTGTACTTCAAAATGTAGAGTTAACCTTCCTCAAGGCGGAACTGTTCACGAATTATTCATATTTTTTCGAATAAGAAATCCTAAAACTGTCCCACTAGTTCTACATAATAGAACTGTATAATAGCGAGACGTATATTTCAAATGTTTATATAGTAACCTTTATTATGCTTGTGGTTGGGTGGGGAAGTGACTGGAGAGAAGGATTCCAAATTCATTCTCATTGTCACCTCTTCTGCTCGATGCGCTAATCCGCCTCACAACATGAACTAAATTCATTGCGTGAGGTCTGGGAACGTTTCCAGAAATTTTTACATTTTAAGCGCCGCGCCGGGCGTAAAAAAATATATGCCCGGGCATATTCCCGGGAATATTCCCAAAGCGCCGGGCGTTTACAACGCTAGTTGGCATATAAACAACTTCAACTTTAAAGAAAGGACTAGCCCGATATTCAGAATAGATTTTCCGCAAAATCCTGGGGAAGTCAGGTACATTGCTTATCTAGTTGTTGAATATACCTGGCGTGTTCACTACAATGCGGTAATGAAGTTCAATTGCACATTCAATGAAGATTTCGCAAGCTCGCTGGTTGCTGAACTTGTAGAGTCGACCTCGTCAACGAGAATTATCTTTAATAGCTTATAGGTTTTCAATTCAATTACTATCGGCAATGCTACGTACTGCGAACTTTTTTAGCTGTTAGGTTGATAAAATCTTGTCATTTTGAAGGCTCCTAATTCTATTATCTCTTTAGATATTACGTAAGGTTTGCCTGAACAGTTTTCTTCAAGACTTTTCTCTAAATCTTTTGAAAATTCAATGAGACGCAGATATAAGTTGAGATTCACTCAACACTAGATTATGTGCAATGGTATGCCTTGTTGTCGAACATCATCGTACCACATGTGAGAATTTTAGCGTAGACAAAAAGCCAATAAATTCTTTGTTTCAGCTTTATAGCTATTTAGTAAGTATGCTTTCCAACTTCTCTTCATCTGTTAGCTATTCCTTACGTTATAAGTCCTACAAGCCTACTCATGCACCACTCCTTAGCCCTGATGTCGTCGATACTATCCGGATTACCAGTTGCTAGACTTGCAACTGGAACTATTTGCTTTCCTTATTAAGTTCCAAGCGTAAGAACATATTTAATATTTTTTTTTGAAAATAGAAGGGCTTCTTGTAAGTCTGCTTGAGAGATGGATGTTCTGCTAAAAATGTACTCGACTTAGCATCATCATCCTTGATATGATACTTGGACATATAATCTCGGATAGGGACAAGCGCTGATGTTTAATCGGTCAGGCAACCACAGGCTTTGACGCCACTTATGATGCCGACTGCCTCAAATGTGGAGACACAAATTCCCGTCCCTTGGATAAATTGTCTTACCGAGTGACGCCAAAATCACGAATTTCTTCATAATGTTAATTTCCATCATTTTAACTTAATCTTGAACAACTGTTTGTCTCATGTTTAAGTGGAAGATGAATCACAGTTGCCACAAATTCACTACTTTTAGTTTTAGTATATAATCCTTCGTTATACAGGTTACTTATTTTCAAACGTATGACGACTCCTCTTTGACTGGAATGACCGGTCTGCTTCTGAGATGGATTCTGAATCAATAACTTACTTGACCGCTTGACGGTAGGATCGTGAAAGGTATTGACCTTCTGCGCTGACTTAGACGGGAACTGAACCACCGTTGACTTCTTAGACTTCGGCTCGGACTCTGGAGACAACCCGCTAGCCCTAGCCCCATAAATTCTCCCAGAACGAGTTACTCGTTCAGTTACAGAGGTGCTGGTAGCAACTTCAACTTTGTCATTCCTTTTCGCCACTGGTTTAGCGTACGACTTGCGTGGTGATGTCGTGCACTTGTCTTCGACTGGGTTTGGTTTCACAATATATCTTTGAAATTCAACTGGTATTTCACTGCGAACAGGCTTTCCTATTTTCTTAGAAGCATCGAGGACTCTACCTTCTTTACACGATAAGTTTTTCTCCCTTTTGCTTATCTTAGGATTTTTCTGAAGTACTAGCTGATATTGGGACACGGCGTCGTTTTTCGCTTTTACGTATTGCATTCTCGAAGATGTTCCCGGAACGTATGACGTATCCAGACAGATACCCACATTGGATTACAACTACACTGTTTTCCCCATTCACCTCTGTCTGACTAGTTATAATCATGTACTATCTCCAGTTTTTCAATGAAGACGACGACTTTTAATATATATTTCGTTTTATTAAATAATAGTATTTCTGTTAGTCTACTTAAGTTTT
>JAQFYE010002647.1:0-17436 GCA_034694305.1 Protaphorura glebata
GGAGATGAAGTGAATCAAGTGAACCATTACCAAGTTGAGCTGACTCTTGACCTTTGAATCTGGGTGGTGACCCCGTGAACTTAATGGTGGTAAGGAGGAGCAAGTGGTATTATGCCTTAGTTGTGACTTTTCCCAGCCCATTTTCAAATGGGCATTACGCCTAGTAATGTATTGTTTTCATTTCTGACTTGTTATTGTTCGTAGGATTTGGACAAGATCAGGTGCTGAGAATTTACGACAAAAGTATTGACAAAATTAGTCTTATAGTCACAAATATGGATACTAGATAAATAAATTGGGAATGCTGAGCGAAGGAGAAAAAAAAATCATCAGAACAAATGTCCCGAATGATATACAGGGTGGCCCGTAAGTAAGTGCATGATTTCGAATGGGTGCTGCCGGGCAACGCGTTGTCGGATTTGCATGGGGTTTGCTTACCTGGATAGCCCCTGCGATTTAAAGATAGATTGGTATCTCACCTTGACATGACCTACCACTAACTAACGGCAAGCTGGCCAATTAGCTTCAAAAACGGATTTTGCTGGGCAGTCATGAGAGAATTTCGACATGTATCCGCAACCCCGTTCAAACCCCGGAATAATTTTTTGGGCAAAAGTTTTGGCTGAATTTCATTTTCTACAACATTTTGAATGATTTTTAAGAGTTTCAAAAAAAAAATTCTCATTTCTTCAATTTTTGTTCAAATTTACTTTTAAAAGATTTAAAAAAAAATTTAAAAAAAATTAGGAACTCTTTAAAACCTTTTCTGAAAAATATTCAAAACGTTGTAGAGGAGAAAATTCGGTCAAAAATTTCGGCAAAAAAATTATTCCGGAGTTGGAACAAGTTTGCCGATTACACATGTCAAAATTCTATCATGCCAACCCAGCAAAATCCGTTTTTGAAGTTAAATGGTCAGTTAGCGGTTAGTTAGTGGGAGGTCATGTCAAGGTGAGATACCTATATTTTTTTAAATCGCAGGGGCCATCCAGGGAAGCAAACTCTATGCAAATCCGACAACGAGTTGCCCGGCAGCACCCATTCAAAGTCGTGCACTTACTTATGGGCCACCCTTTACATGCCGAGTTAAACTTGTTTTTATGTCACCGTAGAATGGTCCACTGAATCATATTAGGACGACGCAAAACTAGTATGAGTTAAAACTAAGAACAAACTGCGCCTATAACATTTAATATTTTTATTCAGCCAATCCACTCTTTGAACAGACCTTAATTCATTAAATTAATTTAGTGTAAGTGCAAAGGGATCAACTAGTGTTGTATCAGTTCCAGTTCTCATTAAGTTCTAGTACCAGTTCTAGTTCTAGTTCCTGGAACTAGAACTAACAAAAAAGACATTGAACTAGAACTGGAACTAGAACTGAATGGACGCAAGTTGGAACTGGGACTAAGAACTAGAACTCTAGTCCGCGGAACTGAAACCTCATATCGTTCCTATTTAGTTCCTATTTAGCTCTCATTCTGAGGAATTTCGTGCATATTCGTTGTTACAGCTCTAGCTGCAGCAACACTCATGCCAAAATGTAATTCAGTATTTTGTTTGAGTATCATTTCGTATTGTTTTGTAGCAATTTTACTTTTGAACTAAAATTAAACATTAAAATCTCCATAAATATGGACAACAGTCAAGAAGTTCCAGTTACCTTCAAACGTAGGCAAGGACAATAAAAACTGTCTTGGTTAACCCATACTTTTGAAATTCATTATTCCCGATTTGAAACTTAATAACAAAATTGCTACACTACAACATTGTAACAGTAAGAAATGAACGAACAGAGGTTCTCCAATGAATAGTATCCTCTCTCCACGCTCCAGTCTGCAGACCTCTCTAGCATTTCATTTTCATCGGTACTCTAATGCGATTAAGGGTGTTTTTGAAAAATTTGTACATGCGAACCAAAATTCTCTCACACTTGTGTTCATTATATTAGTAAATAAAATTAGGGCAGGAACTAAATCGGAACTTAATGAGAACTAGAACTATATGGAACTGGAACTAAAAAGTCTCTGGAACTAGAACTAGAACTGGAACGAAAAGTCATCAGGTGCAGACGGAACTAGAACTAGAACTAAATGACACAACAAAATATTCAACTGGAACTAGAACTGGAACTAATAGGAACTGATACAACACTAGGATCAACATAACCAGAGTCAGACGGTCAGTCCGCATATTATTTAACAAAAAAGCACGCCAATTTTATAAGAAAGTGGGTCTAATTCTAAAAAAAATCATTCTATATTTCAATGAAATTAACGTAAAGAAACGGATATAAATAATGATAATAAAAAAATAATAAAGGTAATAATGGATATTTATGGCCATGGATATTTGTATTTATGGTCAGTTTGTATTTATGGCCATGGATATTTATGACCATGTATTTATAATTATTTGAATAGAAAAGCATGCCGATTTCTGTTAGGTTCAGAAATAAAGAATTATTTTACATAGGGGATTTCATGTAAAAAACTGGATGGATATTATGATTGCTGAGTTCCCCCGTACTTGATTGGGAGTTGATCAGCTGGGATCCACTCTAAAATGTATCCTTTCAATTCTTCTTTGTTGACTCCAAGAATGTTTACTCTCTTAATGGTGTCCCCTAAGATGGGCGCTACGAGTCGACGTACGGTTTGGAAAATCCTTGGAGCTTAAATTTGAGGAGTTAGAACGTTTGAATCATTGATTTGAATTGACGAAAGAAATAAGAGTCCAGACTTACCATTGATGGCAATAAACTCCTTAGCTGCTAAGGGGTAATACGATTCTAAAATTAAGGCTTGTTCCAAATAAACCGGTAAACCTATACGAATATATATAAATTAATCAAAATTTCTGATCGACCTGAAACATTTCAAACCGAGAAATTATTTGGGTGACCTCCAGTGGTCACCATGCCGGCAGTTTATACGGCGATACTTATAATTATTTTTGAATGCGTTCGTTCCAGTTCTTTATTCACTATTTCTTACATTGTACGCAGAGATGTGTCCGTGTTGTAAATTTATTAACATCAGCAATATAAATCCACTGGGAATTATTCTTATGGACATTCAATTCCCTAGCTTCCCGATCCGCAAATTCATAAGGGCTAGTCAAATGTCTGGATAATTCCTTCCTTTTCCCAGCCACAACGTATTTACGAACATCACCGGAAAAATCAAAGATCACCACTATGAATTAAACAATGAAATATAATTATGCATGGTTTCAATATGTTCTGTGTCCAGGTCAAGCCTTTGTTTTAACTCATTACAGGGTCGCGCATAACATGAGGGAAACATTTTTGATTATTTTGAAAAATCCGTCCATGCCATCTATTGGATATATTGTTGGCAGGTTTTTGTCACAAAAATCCGTCCTTTGGGGGTGTCAATATTCCGTTTTTCTTGCTTGAGCGCTCGTCCGCGGCGCGAAGCACATCGGATTTTCAAGTGGAATAGCTTCTTTCTATCCAACCCTACTGGGATGGGCTGCCGATGGAGGCGGCACATGTTATGAGTGATCCCGTATATATGCACGTCCAAGTAAGACTATAGATAATCGATAGGCAATCCGTTGATTAATGCCGAAATTATTTTAGACTTAGTAATTTACCTGGTCGTCCTTCTTTGTCCACTCCAGGCAACGTAATTGGGAAATTTCTGGCAAGAGCGGATTTCGGATCATACACCAGCTTGTCAATTTCATTTTCTTTCCTCCATTCAATATTCTGAAGTCCACAAAATCAATGCTCAAGTTCAGTAAATATATTGTCTTGTAAAATTTATGGCCATTAAAAGTATCGCTTACCTTTTTCAATAATTCCTTGGCTCCCTCGAAGTCATACTTTTTTTCTAGAAATTAGTTTGTTTGTTAAGGCCCGGTTCGCTAGCAGCTGTTTCCACGCGGAAATGTACTAAGTGAAATATTTAGCTCAGGATTTCACTTTCTAATACGCTGCTCGAAATTGCGCAGCGGAATTTTTACTTTGCTCCAAAGCGGAGTGGAAAAGCATTCTTTTCCGCTAGACCCAAGTGAAAAGTCCTCACGCATGCTGAATGATACTGCCGCAGAACTTCGAAATCAATCGAGTTGAACTTTTGACATCTCCTTTTGACTTTTGTTAGTTTTGAACAATTTAACCCAAAATCAAAGGGCATTTTTGGGAAAGGCCGGGCGCCCATGCCGGAGCTTGGGAGAAAATCGCGACACAAATGGACGCAAACGGTACCTCTATTTTGAAGCAGAGTAATCGTCATAGTGTCAAAAGTAAAAGTTTGTCGTTTCGGTATTTTATTTGTAAATTGACGGTTTTTTGTAATTTATTGCCAATGATAGACGTACTTATCATTCAGTTCAGTAGGTTCTCGTTCTCAGATACTATGTGCATGCCTGAACTACATATCAAATTAATTTTGACATTAAGTTTTTGTAAGTGAGATACTGTTTGTCGAATTGAACTAAAGTTTATTCTATTTCAGAATTGAATACAGGATCAAAAATGGATTGAAAATGGTGATTAAAAAATGTAAATGAACTTGGATAAAATAAAACGTGAATTCTACCGTGTATCACTGTACTAACTTTTGAAGCAATCGTGATTTGTGAACTGAAAAATTATTTCTGAAATTCAAATTGATTGATAATTTCAAAATCACTTGACCACCATTTCCTATGAATAGATGGAATTGTCAAAATATTTTGGATAATTTATTACTTTCCACACCAAGTGATCAGCGTACCATGAAAGTGATAAGAGCGTGAAATAATTGTATTCCGCGCACATTTCATTCCACGCATGTATTCCAATTCCACGATGACCCGTGCACTCAACTTTTCCACTTGACATTTTTCTGCGTAGAAAAAGCGAGCAGCGTACTTGGCTTAAACGGCCATTTTGTGATTTGGAAAATTGTAATTCCGACTTACGTCTAATCCAACGGAGTAAATACCAATCCTCTTTCATCCAATCATGTACTAACAAATGCTTAACCTGTGATCGGAACTGTTAGAATAAACATGAGTGATATTTATGTCATAATACTTAAAACTAAATAGACAAAGAAATATACATATTAAGTGACATTTAACGTAGGGAGCTGCAGGAGTATATTTTTTAATTACCCTTCTAAGGGCCGCTCTATCTTTTGGAGTCACGGGCGGATCCGCTGATGCCAAATTGATTAATTTGACAACAACTAATATTACAGGGAAAAAATGCGACAAACTGGATTTCATTTTAGATTGGCTGGCGGTAGTTAAATCTTTCGAAACAAAGTTATTTTCTCAATCACATAGACACAGTTTGAATTTACAAAACTGTACTGAATTTTGAGTGGAATGGACAGAGAGTATTTGTACGACAAGAGGTTGAATAAAGTAGTATTAAAAGTCAATGGATGCAATTTAACATAATATGTGTAAATACCGGTTTTCCTCGTCTCATCGTTCATTATTAAGTGGAGTGTAGAAATAAGAGAACATAATAAAAGTTTGTACATGTCGAGTGACTTTTCTAGGAAATTTCCAGATACAGGTGTCTTCTTAAGTGATTCTACTCTCAACCCAATTATAACCGAGTACGAATCTGAATTAAGTTTCTTCTTTGTTAAAAAAATGAAAATGTCCATCATAAAAAGTCTTCATTTTCTGTGTACATCTATTTATCTATTTCCGTGTCCTGTGTGTATGGTGGACGGAGTCGCCGCGTAGTGTCTGTTTATGCTGCTTCCATTTCCTTCTGATGACAGATTGTGCCGTAGAGATGGCGCGAGAGCAGAGTAGCAGTAGGGCAGTACTTATTTATTATTTTTCTACAAATATTGAACGCATCTTCCAGAGCCATCGGATTCAGTAAATAAATAGAAGAGAATCGTTCATTTTCACATTCTCTCTGTAATTATGTTCGTCCATTATTCGGCTTCACAGTTGAACCAAAGATTCAACAAGATAAACATCAAATAATTATTCAATACGTGTAATAATTATATTATTTGATTTCAGACTTGTTGTTGGTGCCATCGAGATAGTTGAAAAAAGTTTTTTTTTTCGTGCAGAGGAATTTTTACTTTTTTATGTGATAGGATCCCATCTGGTGTAAAATATTTCCACTGTTTCAAGTGTACTTATTTATTTTGATCGTCTTGAGCAATAAATCTTACTATCTTAAAAATCTCTATTTTTTTATTTATATCGTCTCCAACCCGTCAAACAATATTAAAAAAGAGGCTAGATTGAATATATGATTATATGATTTTAGCGGTATGCTCCAAGGTCACCATATTAAGTTTTCACTCCATCGTCCCACCATTAGTATGCTACATGGTCGCGTTTTTGTCTATGTTTTCTGTACTAATCATCGTCGTTATGTACGTTTTAGTGGGACTTGTCTACGAGGTATCCCAAAAATATGTGAATTCATGGAAAAGAAATATGAATCCGGATAGTGCTGGCAGGAAATTGATGTCAAAATATTTACAGACTTCAAATGAGGTTACTCACATTTTCAAAAGTCACACACTCGTTGTTGGGTCATTCAAAAAATTGTTTATTACACCAATAAATTGTCAATTACGTTGAAATAAATGAAAAAAAATTATTTGAATAGAAAAGCATGCCGATTTCTGTTAGGCTCAGAAATAAAGAATACCAGTTTTTCTCGCTTAATCGTCCATTATTTAGTGGATTATATATACAAGTCAATTCATAGGGTGCGCAGATTTTCAGAGTACAGGCGACCTGATAGAAATGTCCATGGTAAATTTTAATGGGTAATTAACACCAAGATAAACAAATCAAGTTTTCCGTTCTCGTAGAGTCAGAATCCTGGAAGAAAATTATATGAGTCGTTTTCTTGAAATTTGTATATTTCCAAATCCTTTGTGTACGTACACAACACAAGGACATCGACCCATCGAGACAATTTTCTTATTCCAATGACATTCCATTATTTTCGTGCACATAAGAAGTAATTTATTTCTCACGTATCTTCGAGAAGGTCAAGAAAGTGATGGATGCCTAATTTCGATCCATTTTGATTTGCCGTCAATGTTGAGACGTGCCTATTTGGCGAATTATAGAATTTTGAAAAATTTGGAAATAAACTATTGTGTCCAGATTCTGATTTTGGTTTTTCACCACAATGAATTAAGGATTTTCATGGAAATTAATTCCTGAAAGTTAATTCTCACTAAAAGTAGAAATTCCGCGGATGAATCTTTTCAACTAATGTTATTACTGAGAATGAAGTCGCCAACCCGACCATCAATATTAAAAGAGAAATGCATAGAAATATAATTATTCCTGGTATTGCGATATGCACATAACTTAACAATAACATTGCATAAACTGCTGTCATCGTCAGGTTTGTACAAGTGGATGGACTGTTCTAGGAAATCTTCAAATACAGGCGACGCGTTAATTGATCCCAAACCGAGTATGACTTTGAATTAAGTTTTTCGGTTGTTCAAAAAAAAGGAGATGTCGGTCATAAAGTGTATTCTCACGTGATTCATTTTTTTGTATATGTACCTGTTTATCTAATTCCGTGCCCTTTGAAATGTAGTGGTCGTACTCGCTGCGTGGTTTCTGTTTATGCTGCTTCCATTGGCTTTCATTACAAATTGTGAAATTTTGCGCAGTGTAGCTGGCGCGAGAGCACGCTTGGTAATAGCACGGTACTTACCGGAGAACTCTTACTACAGCCCCGGGGCTCTATTTGCAAAATCAGAAATTTTGACCGGGCTGTAATGGAGACCAGGTTCAATTAGAGACCGGGTTGTATTGTTAAGTGTATGAGGTGAAGCCACAGAGTAAATACATTGAGGGCATGGGCACTCTATGGCCAAACCCATAGAGCAAATACATTGAGTGCATGGCACTCTACGGGTGGACCGGGCTGTATTGGAGACCGGGCTCCATTCGTCAAAATCTCTAATTTTGACCGGGCTATATTACAGCCCGGATTCAATTAGAGACCGGGCTTTACCAGGAAATCTCCGGTATTTCCTTATTATTTTTCATCACAAATATTGAAAACATATTTCACACTCGAGCTCGGGTTAATCTAGTAAATAAATAAAAGGGAATCATTTCCATTTTCCCATTCTCTCTGTAATTATGTTGCGTTCATTATTCCCCTTCACAGCTGAACCAAAGATTCAGCAAGATAAACAACAAATAATTATTCAATACGTGAAATAATATGTTGTTTTCATTTCAGACTTGTTATTGTTCGCAGGACTACGACAATATCAGATGCCGTAATGATGAGTCATTTCTCATTTTTATTCACCGAATTCCCTCAGTAAACAGACGTTAAATCAACAAAATTTTGACCACGTCTTAGGTCAAATGGTGATCAATGTATTTTTTTTATTACAATGTCATAAATCATCACAGTATCAAGAGGCTAAGTATTTCCGTGCTATTTTTTGGCTATCTTGGACATCTTGCACTGGCTAACTCGCTCAACAAATTTATTCAAAAAGACGTTTAAGAATTAGAATTATAAATATCTGAACACAATAGACCAAACTAGACGGAATTAAGTTTCTAACTAGAACTTTTAATATTATTCAACATACTGTGTGACGCATTATATATACACTCTGTTTATATACATTCTGAAGTGACCGATCGACTGGTCACTACAACATACTAAAAATTTATTTCGACTAAAGTGATTATTAAGTCGTGCGACGTAATATAAGGAGTAAATGACTTATTGCGGATGCCCAGTCTGTCCGTCCGTCCGTCTGTCTGTCACGCTTTTCACGAATTCTGACAGCAAATGAGGATTCCACCCTGTATCGATTGGAACAAGCGCTGCTCCTAGCCGTTAGTCAGCGTTATAAATGCGTATAATTTCCAGCGTAAGCTTCAAAGTTTCTAAAACAGTGCATCGCAATCTATGCGTTTGTAAAAGTGAGAGTGATGAGATAAACATGTGCACCAGGGAAACATTGAAGCAATTTGGGAAGCGTTTCAAATAGAGGTCAAGGAGAGCAACTTGATATACCTACTGCATAGTTTTCGCAAAAAGATCGAGCATGAATCGTCATAGCTAAACTGGTGATCAACATCAAGGTGCCGCGTAAAACTTCGATGCGGGCTACGATGGAAACAGTAGAAACAAGCTTCAGAGTCAACTATTGACAAAGCGTTAATTGATGCCGTATCCAGTAATAGAAGAACAGGGGAGCAATAATAGAAATTCGATCAGGTATAACTAACCTTTGATATCCGGTTCCCATGGAGCAGGAGTAGAATATCAATCGTTTTGTTCAAGTACGATTCCAATTGTACGAGTTTCTAGGGTTGACTTATTGTCTTAAAATTTGTCTCATGTTATGAGGGGGGCTTTGCCATGTAGCAGATCAAATGTTTCGCTTAATTGCGCTTCCAACTCGTTTCGTTACTTGACGGATCGGTTTCCCCTAACCAAAACTGCGCGACTTTTCTTAGTTTTCAACTATTTTATTAATATTGAAATTCGAATTTTTTGTGAATATGGAAATACAGGGTGTCCCGGAATGATGTAACCAACTTCATTTTGCTATAACTTTTGACCAACTGTTTCAATTTAAATGAGGTCGGGCGCAAACTGAAGCTGAAGAACAAGACGGATTTATAAAGCTGCGTCCATTTTTTTATGTATCTCTTCAAACTCACCTTTACTAAACGAATGAATTAAGGATTTCCACGCAAACTAATTCCGGAAAGTTGATTATCACTACAAGTAGAAATTTTGGGGATTATTTTTTGAGACTATGTTATTACTAAGAAATAATATCTCCAACCCGTCGAACAATATTAAAAAAAGGTTAGATTGAAAATATGATATTTTGATTTTAGCGGTATGCTCAAACGTCATCATTTTGAGTTTTCACTCCATCGTCCCACCATTAATATACTACATGGTTGCTGTCTTGTCTGTTTTCTGTAATAATTATCGTCGTTATGAACGTTTCCGTGCGACAGGTTTATGAGGTATCCCAAAAATTTGTGAATTCTTGGAATAGAAATACGAATCTGGAAGGTGCTGACAGGAAATTGATGTCAAAATAAAAATTGCTGGTATAATTGAAATTGAAGTAAGTGGTCACACAGTCAAATCAAAAGATAGTAATTAAAGATACTCGGTTTCAACTTTGACAACACATTATTATGCAAAACGCACATCAAGATTCTTACACGTAAACTATATGAATACCGAATACCGAATATTCGGTATTCGGTTTTGTCGCAGAATATTCGGCCGAATAGTAAAAACTGTGTCGAGTGGGGTGTCTACGGAAAGGGCGCGAGCTGCAGAGCTCAAAACATGTCAATCTATTAACAAATTGTTTACCTCATGTTGACCAGGAGGTTAAATGTTCATTTAGATGTCAATTCTTAAATTTGGGGAGTAAAAATGAATACATACATACTTATTTTCTATTTGAATTAAGAGTTGCGTTTTATATTCGTCGAAGGAATGCACATTAAAGTGGGCAAATACGCTTCATTTTGGTAAAGTGCTAATTATCCCCGAGCGCAATCTGTGGGCGTTCTATAAGGTCCCCGTATTTGTATAGTTAGGGGTGTGGGACGTATTAGCACACCGATCACTGATAGCCCGCCCCAGGGAGAATATAACTCCTGAACATCGGGGCTAAATAATACACTTTTTTGTTTTTTTGCGTTGACGATTCCCTTTGTCGGGAAGTTGAGCTAATTAACCCCATTCCCATTTGTGGGAGTGCTTTGGGAGTCACATCCTCATGTAGTTGAGGTCTGGGGCTAATTAGCACATTCGCTCGAAGGTGGGGCGTATTAGCCCATCCTACCCTAGTAGAGGAATGTGTAGTTTCCGTACCTGGTGGATTGGATATGTTTTTTATCATTATCTACACAGGTCACGTCAGGCAATATATAAAAGCGTCAAAAACGTGTTCGGTTCATTATTGAGTGTCAGCAATTAACTAGAATTTACTTAGGTAAACCTATGTTTCCGTTGCATTTTCTCGACTTCTTTACAGTTGTCGGTAAGCCGTTTTGCGTACAACCAACGCAAAGCTCAGTGTGCCCGCTTTACATAGACACCCCACATGCAAAAATGCGCCGAATAGTGGCCGAATACTAATATTCGGTGTTCGGCAAATGGCCGAATACCACTATTCGGTACATCTCTAGTTTCACACAATTATTTTGTTGTCCGCGGCACTGTATGGGATTACTTTACTGAATGAAATGAGGTAACAATTTGTACACAATTCAGAATTTGCTAGTTTGTTCGATTTCACCAACAATGACCGGGCTCAAGGCATTCTAGAGGACCAATAATGTTAAATAATTGTATTCTATATTTGTTGTAAAATTTTAAGTTCCCAGTCAGCTGACTCCGATTTGTGGGCAATCCCATCACTTCGAGAATGGAACAATATCATTCGAGTACACAACACATTCAAAATGTTTCTGAATCAAATGAACTTGGCCATGATGAGAGATCTTGCTCCTGTAGTCCTTGGGTTCAACTTCTCCTTTACCGCTATAGTATTTGCCGTTTTAATTAAGATTGATGTCCCGTTTATCATACAAATCATGGCGACATTACTACTGGCGGTTTCGTTAATTTATCTCTACTCGATGATTTATATTCCATCTCTCTTCTTTCAGAGATCTGCCGAGTATTTACAGGTCATTTCCATTCAGTGTGATACAAAATTCAGGTCAAGAGTTCATAGATCTCTTCGTCCACTCAGAATCAATATAGGAAATTTTTGTATTCTTGAAAGTAACACTTTCATTGTTGTTTGCACCAATATTATTGACTGGACAGTCACAATCCCACTCTCCTTTGAAAATTGATTCCTGGTGTGGTGTTTGTTGTCTACGTCTACCTCATATTAGCCGCGACACCCTTATTTCAGTATCCTCTTATTGATAAGTTTGATTAGCTTCGCTTGAAATGGGACCGCCAAAGGTTTACCTTCTACCTAAAAGCATTTGCAAAAATTCAGACACATGATATTTCCGACGCACATCCTTCCTCACGTCTTCTATTTCGGATTGGATCCCAATATTTCCGTCCTGTACGACCGATTCTATGATTTGCGTTTGCGATTCAATTTGAAACAATACTTGCTATTATTAATTTTACATATTGCCGGAACGATTTTGCATTTTTTCTTGTAAATATGCTTTGAACTGAACCGCAATGGTCAAATGAATAAATTTCTTCATTAATCCAATCGTTGTTCACTGGTTCAATGTCATAACCCTGAATCATATCTCAGATCACAATTTTATTTGTTCGCCACTGTTTTTGATGTTATGGACTCGTATACTTTATTTAATTAGCAACTCAGTTTATTGAAATATGTTTGAACAAAAAGTTTATTCGTGCTATTCTAGAAACAGGAAACTAATGGACTCAAGAAATGAACTTGGACAAAGACATAGTATTTGCTAATACTAATGTACTGAGTTTATTCACATATGGGCAACGTGAGAAAACCTTACAGTTACACAGAAGACCTTACAGTATCAATGTCTGAAAATCAACAATGGAAATTAGTAAAATCAATCCTTATATAATGGCAGTGCACATACACATAATTACATAACACACACCTCAGTTGACAGTTGAGGCACGTGCTGGTTTGAATTTAACGGTCAGGGACGGGTTTATTGTTGGTTGGTTCCTGCATCTGGATGCGTAGTTATGCTGAGGATTTTTCCTTCACATCACAGCATTATGTTGTACTTTAAATAACAGCACATGCATAATTCACTCACTCATTCCATTATGAGTATGACATATTCTGAAAAGCATCATAAAGTGAAAGCTGGAGAAAGTAGCTTTCTCCATCATTCCTTGGAATTAAAGAGTAATAGGCGAAGATCGAAAAATAAATCCATTCCTAACTGGCTACAAAGGTAATGGAGGAAAGTCAACTCAAATAGAATACGAAACAGAACTCCACAGTAATGAAACGAAAAAATCCAATGATTTGAAGAAATCGTGGCATCATCAACGGAATATTCCATTTAATGCAGAGAACATGTAACGTTCTACATGGAAAACTGTCAAGAAAGTAGCTAAAAGTTATGAACCACCCAGTACATCGCGAAGATCCATGTGAATCCTTAAATTGCACTCCTTCCAGCAACTCTGGAAAGAAAATCAAGACCCAAAAATATCATTATGACCAAGGTCTCTAAACAGTTCGCTTCAATCACAAAGGTCTATTACTATGACTATTGACATATTGTGTTGCTTGCCGAACTCCATTTTGTACAATTAATTTGGAACCAATTCAAATACTTTAATGTCCACCAAAAGTTTTGACCAACCTGTTATGAGCTAATGCTGTCGAGAGTTTTTGATTATGACATGAGTGACGACGGAGACCAACAAGCCATTTATGTGTACAAGAATTCACTATTAAAATTCTACTCAGGCTCCACTCCCATCATACTTATCAGTGACGAGGATGGAACGAATTATTTGTCATAAATCTTTGGACGACTCAGACGAAGAGAATTTTGGAATGGAAATTTGTACATTCTTAAACTGTTGCATTCAACTAAATTCAATTTTGATTGGTCCAACCAACCAGTCAGGTTCACAATTTCACATTTCCTATTCGATTATATTAATTTTATAGCTTTCTGTCCGCCTGGAATTTCTTTTACTACTATGGGTACCTCCCCAAGGCCAAATGCAAGCGAATACAAATTCCATCAGTGTTTGAAGTCTATGTATATTTCGGAAAATGTCAATCAGCGTCTATGTTTTTACATTTTCGGGCGCTTATGGTGAATTCAATGAGATCAATAATCCGTTGTGCTTTCCATACTACTAGGGGTACCTCTAGGCCAAATGAAAGGCAACTTCAAGTCTACATAAAACTAATTGTGTGACTGGCAATTAATGTAAGTAATTACGTAAAGTGGAAAATACATAAAGTAGGCCATTTCGAATGCCCTCACTGCAAACTTTAGTTACTTGGAATTAACGCAATTGCACTAAATTTCAAAGCATCACTTGGCACTTGGCTGAATATTAATTTCATGTGTGACATTTATTAGATTATTATGTTATATTAGATTTATTAGATTTATTTATTATTTATTAGATTTTGAAATCTAGACGTCTAGAATCTAGAAAATAAAATGGAAACGAGAGTGGTTTGTTGTGTAGAGCGAAAGGAGACTCTGACTGTCTCCGGTGAGAATTTGGTTGAGATTGTGTTGTCTCGAAGGAAAATGATTGTGAGGTGAAATGAAATTATACTTGAGGAGGAAAATCTGTACACAAAATGAAATTCTGACACGACGAAAAAAACCCATTTCAAATGTAAGATCGACCAGGTTCACAACATTTCATATTAGTATACTCGGAATCGGCGTTCTCCCGTTCATATTTTCACGTTCACAAGGGAGACTTTCGGTAAATCAGACTAAGGTGCTTCAATACTGAAGAAATTGCACATTTGCAAATTCCGGCTATCCAGCAATGTCATTTCGATGGAGTTGTATTTCCAATTCGCCTAGTGAAGGTACCATTGTTAAGTTACGCAACTTTAATCTACATCCCATTTTTGAGTAACCGAATTGAAACTTCTCTTCAATGATAAAAGAGAAGTTTTGAAATTGCGTGGTTTCGAGAACGAAGTGAAAGTAGAAATGCCTATGTATCTTTTGAATGGAACGATTGAATGAAAGGATTTCGATTGGAATGAGCGACCCTACGACAGACAAACAACAGACTGTGGTTTAACATGCGCATAGTTGCATTTTCCTGAAACCCGGATAATTCTAGGACTCACTCGCTCAACTAAATTCCTGGGACTTAATCCTGTCCGGGATTTTCTTGTCGAAGAGGAACTAGAGGAACTAGGTAAATAAACCTTAGAAGCCATTGGTCCAATCTACGTGACTGTTGTCCGGTGAGCAATTTACAATGAGACTTTTGGTCCTGGACATCAAATATGTATCAATCACTCTCATTCACTCCGTCTAATCAGAAGTCGCGACAGAATGTCAATTTTTGGCTGAATATTCGGTATTCGTTGTGGAATTTCATTACTGACGGATATTTGGTCGACAGTTTGCTTTCTTATGTATAAGAGGAAATCAGTGGCCAAATTTTCATTCAAGACATTTACATTATGAGACCAACCAGAGGGCCCATTAATTAAGTTCTAATCTCTCCACCGTCCCCTACACTACTTATAGCTACTATTCCTATTAATTACACCCCGGAATATCTTTTACTACAGGACTGCAGGAACAATCTGTGGAATACTTTGAAATTAAACCTAAGACAGACAAATTACCGTACTTGCGAAAGCGTGGCCTTTATTTGGTACGGCAGCCTATCGGCCGAGATTAATTGTTAGTTATCCTTAACATTTACCTTTATTTTTAATTAACTTAATGCATATAATGAAAAGAATGCATGTGGATTCTTTGCTCACCTACTCATTTCGCTTTCACTCTGAGGTAGAAGACATCATGGTGTAGTGTCACTGAAGGCGATATTTCTACTGCACTGATATCCTGAGCTATCCCATCCAGATAATATTCAAACAGTATGCGTTCATTCATTCAGTCACCAAGTCTCTGCCTGCAGGGCCGTTCTTAGGCACGTGCGAACTTTACCCCCGCACAGGACGCCAAGTTGGAGGGGCGCAAAAATTATGGAAGTTGCTAAGAAATTGTTAGAACCAAAGGCAATGTGTGTCAATCAAGATTTAACTAATAAGTAATCAATAATTAATTCGGGAATTGATATCAATTAACCCCAAGCCATAGAGATTGCGGTTGGCTCGAATTTCGGAGGAAGAATGTAATATTCCATGGAGTGTCAATTTCAAATAAAATGAAAGGTTCTAGGGTTTGCACACAAAGACAATTAATAATATCTGTAATTCGCTGCATCTATTATACTCTATTAAAATGTCGAATGAACCAGGCGGCAGTGAATTTTGTAAACGGTAACAGTTTACATTCTTAGGAAGAAAGTGAGAACTACATTTTCTACAGAGATTCCCACGTGTATCGTGTGATAACTTTCTGTCATCTTCTTTGGAAACGCCTTCACTTTTTTTTGTTCGGATAATACGGGTATATCAAGTACATAATTTGCCGAATTAGAATGGTTACAGTTGTAGGGGAAAGAGAGCTAATAGTTTTGGTGGGACGCTATCTATTCACGTTGGAGCAGAATCCGGCAGAAACTTTCCGGGATGGAAGGAGCGGACTTTTCTTCAACGCTTATAAGCTAGTTTTACACGGCGCAAGAAATTTCATGAAAGCGTGAAATATTTCACGAAAGTTGAGTTGCACTGTGTAGCCATTCTTGGAATTTTTGCATGAAATGCATTTCATGAAAGAAATTTTGGTCTTTCATGAATTGAAATTTTTCCAATTCGTGCAAGATCTTTCGTGAAAGATTTCACTTTTGGCAAGCGCAGCTGGCTCCAAATTTTGAATTCGGTCATTTCACATTGGAATTTTGATTTTCCTATTCTAAATTTTACTTTATATTTTTGTTTTATTAAATTTACTATTATAATTTAGTATAATTTTACTAAATATTACGATACTTTAAATATTATAAAAAAAACTACAAGAAAATTAAAGAAATATTGACCACATCGAAGAGGACATCGAAAGTGCTGGTGTTGGACATAAACGAGGATTATTCCAGTTCGTCCGTTCGGTATTCAGAAGAATGTAGCTGAACGATCGGATTTTTCAGTTTTTGAATAAGATTAAACGAAAAGCGACATCTCAGGCATCCCCACGACGAGGCTGAGGTGGCGACAAATATTTATGGAATCTTATCAAAATAATGTTAATTTGTGCTGTTCAGTGGTTATAAAAACTAAAACACACTTGTAGTAAATACCAAAGTATCATTAATTATTTTTTCAAAGTATATTATAAGAAACCCAGTTGTGTAAATTAAAGATTGCGATTTCTCGAATATTGGAATTAAGTGTACAGTACGGATCACAGGGATTGAAATTCGAAAAATTATTTCGAATTCCCATTCCGATTTTTTAATTCAAATTACTATTTCTTTCGATTTTGAATTCGAATGTATTCGAAAATTATGATTCCAATTAATATTGGAATTGCGATATTTAAAAATTTGGATTATAATTCGAATTCCGATTCAAATTCTGCTCAAAATACCGATTTTATTCGAATTCCGATTTCGATTCAGATTATGTATCAGAGTATGGCAGAGAAGGAAATTCGAAACATTATTTCGAATTCCGATTCCAATTTTTTAATTAAAGTTACTATTTTTTCCGAATTCAAATTCGAATGTATTAAAAGTTCCGATTCCAACAAAAATTCTAATTCCGATGTTGAGATGTTTCCATCCCTGAGTGATCAACTCAATTTTGTATTAATTTCACAAAAGGC
>JAQFYE010002648.1:0-17427 GCA_034694305.1 Protaphorura glebata
AGACATACCCCTCAAGTATTAAAATATTTCGAGACTCCCGCTTCGAGACTCTCGAGACCAATTCGAGACCAATGCATACAGTATCATGAGACCGAGACTATCGAGACTGAGATATTCGAGACCGAGACCAATGGACTATGGTATCGCGAGACCGAGAGTCTCAGTTTTCGAGACTCTCGCGAGACCAGTTGTCGAGACTGGATTCCCTAGTGACAATGTAACATAAAAATATTGAAAGAATTCTATTAAATTCTGTTTCGAGCTAAACTCATTTGGTAAAATTTTTAAAAATCCCATCGTAATTTTCAAATATTAATTCTTCTGTATAATGATCTACAAAGAAATGCACATGCTTGTTATTTAATACATATCTCGAAGAAAATGATTGTAAAATGATGACACGAGAATAAGAAGACATGAATGCATTTTCTAGGCTTTCCCTGTTTTTATTGAAACAATAATGGTGAGTTGAATTGTTGGCGTTAACAGGGTAATCTACTAATTTAGCATGCATGTATCATCATCTACTGTTGAATCAAATGGACTGAGGAGACGGAGAAGATGCGAGTGTACTACTTCCATATTAATCCAAATGCAACATTAATGGATGAAATTGGAATGATCTCAATTCTCATAGTAGTTGAGGAATGTGTTGAATGGACACAACAAAATAATGCAATGAATTATGAGACAAGAGCAAATGAAAGGAAAATGGACTCATTAGAAAAGAATAGGCAGGAACTAAGTGGGCTGGCTACTTCTCAAATAACTTATAACTTTTCATCCGATTTTTAAGGATAAATGCATACATAGAGGAAGGAATGACGTCAAGGTCATGAAAAACACATTCAATCTTTTGATATGACTGCACCATTTATTATTGTTATTATTTTATTACTCCACTTTCCTACTATTGTACTACCCACTCGAAGCACTATAGAAAAGACCGCATTGACTGCTGCAGTAAGATTTTTTTTCATCACGTTTTAGGAGAAATCAGGTCCCTGAAATGCTGGAGTATTGTTATATTACACATTGTATAATATTGTAAGAAGGATGGAAGCGAGTGGCGTGGCTGGAACAAGCAGTGGGAGTGTTAACTTAATTTTAGACCTAATTTATTACTTTAAGCTAATTTATCCGTTTGCCAGCGCCAACACGGACAGACTTGGGGGAGCTTCTGTATCTGTTTATATCTATTGTGTATTACCGTCATCATTTAATACGACTACTTCCATGTCTTTCCGGATTTTATTCCGGTTCACTTACTAGTATTTTATTCCAGCTCACTTGTGAGGATCTTAATGCCAGTCAAGCACAAGGAAAGAATCTAGACGTGTGTACTCACTGGAGCCTCGCGAGCTAACTAAACTTTACCAGAAACCACTTTACGCGATTTTTGGAAGCACTACTTAGAAATCTCTCGTCTCCATTAGCCCAAACTTTCACTCCCATTTTTCTCTCAAACTGAGAAGTTCATGACCAAAATTATTTCTCTTCTGTATCCTTAATGTCATGGGTATAACAAATATATAGACACGTACGTAACTGCAAATGGGATAATCCACGCCATTCTAGAAAGTATAAGAAAGGACATGGCTTTTCTCTTCTATTCCCTCTATTAAAACCCAAGGATTTGGCTGAGATTCCAGATACAGTTAAGCGTTCCTTGACCTCTTAAATGACCGTCAAGGACCCAAAACTCCACAAATTGTAGCACTCCAAATGTCAAAATCATGACCCTCGAGTTTCTCCAGGTTTTAGTGAATAAGGTTTGAGATTCGTGAATCTTCGGTTCGTTTTTAAATTTGATTTGACTCGACCCTACTGATAGGTGACTACATGGTGGGACGTAACCTTTGCCAGTTTAAAGAACTTACCACCGAATCTAATTAATGCATTAGCGGATCTGCAGCAATTATGGAATTGCATTGAAACCCCGTATTGCATTAATGCTCATGGCAGAATATCACAGAATTAATTGTCATGTCCACCCTAATTCTAATACTGTCTGGGACTTGATTGTTCTCTAAGCTTGAGTGATGGGCATGGGGAAACGAAGATTACGTCCAATATGAGAAAGCCATTGGAACTGCCAATCATGTTGAACATTACATACATATGTATGTCTTCTAATCCAGACATGGTTGAGATAATGCTCTGGAGAAAACCCAAAGAAAAACCCTGCGTGGAAACATCAAATTGTTTCATAACTCCCTTAAGTGTGCCCCATGCTCATATTGTGTAGTTATGTTGTACAAGTTCAAAAGGACAGATTTGTTTAGAAAAAGATTATTTAAGAATATATAGGGAGGTTCTGTTATTCATAGTGTCATTTCCCTTTGATCTATGTTCCTTCATTCCGGGCATTTATGAAAACCTCATCCATTCCATGAGCAGATTCACTCATCCCTCACGTAATGTCAATGACTAGAACTACACAGCGACCACCCAAACAGCTTCTTACAAATCTTCCACCACTTCCTCGTGAACTTGTTGGGTGCGTAAAAAAGGCGAAAAAATAATAAATAAAACTCTGTCTTCCTTAATGTTAACACACTCGCAACCTAGTCGTTCAAATTTGTTTGGTTCGCTCAAAATTCTGCTTGCTTTCATTTTACTACAAGTTCCTAACCAAGAAGACCTGAAACTCGGAGTCAGAAAAAACTTTGGATGAAAATAAACTCATTTGCCAACCGGTGGGTTTACAACCAATAAAACTTCACCTCTGCTTTGCGGTCTTACACAAACTAAGACAGAGTTGTTAATTTACATGTCACTTCTCTTTAATTTGTTGGGATAATTGGATTGAATTCCGAATTAAGATGATTCACAAATTTCTTTATCAGAAATGTCTGATTCATGATTTCCTCAAGGAGTCATGATTTCAAACATTTGAGTACAAAACGACCAGGGTTTAGAGTGTCAGCCAATAAAGATATAACGTAAAGTTTCTGCATAAAATTATTTATTACCGCCGAGTTTGTCACCAATAAAACTTTGATTATCCTCTGAACTCTACTCAAAACTGATATTGGTTAATTTACATAACTTTATAATGGACTTCTCCTTAATTACACAGACGTGAACAATGATTCTCAGGAAATGCTGAGGATTATTACGAGTCATAAATTTTAGCACGCAAAATTAAATGCCCGTTCTTAGATATATGATTTCCCGGAAGACTTGTACTTCGATAATTTCCTTAGTCAAAAGGATATGTTTGATTCATCGGAAATCATTAACTAAATAATTAGTCAGTTTTTGGTTGGCGATTTCTGCTTAAGGTACAATGCCTCCGAAATCACCCAAAATCTCAAGCTATCCATGAAATTTATATTCCCGTTGAGACAAATGGTTCCTTTGCATCAAACCATTCACGAAACCACATACATTTGAAAAATCTCAGGAAATAAACAACTATAAATATTTCCTGGAAATACGAATCTATTGAGTCACAACAATTCCCAGTAAAATTACCCAAGAATGAGTTTGAGTGACAACATTCCCGAAAAACCAATAATTTGCGAATCAATTATGAATTCATGGAACCTAAAGAATTTGTTGACACAAGGACAGACGTTATGGCAGACGACTTACTGGAAGTGGACAAAGGAAATGCATTGTAGTCTGAGAAAATATTAAAATTGTATTCACATGTGTATGAGGAATTTAAATGGCGCCGAAGGAAGACGTGCAAGTTTAAGGAAACACAAAAGAACCATATGCAGTGCAATACAATGAAGTTAGAATGATGACGAGGACATTTTAAGAAGTCAGCGACTTAATCGGAAATGCAAATTGTGACATAGAGATAAAGGATAAGATGATTTCATACATTGTAGTTAGTTCTTAAGATTATTAGTTAACTATAAAGGGAAGTTCCACTAAAAAAGGATGAGGGTCCATGAATTGAAATGAGTTAATTGTGGTATTTCAATTTGAATCCCCAGCCTTTGAGTTGGAGCTTGCCTCTAATGTTTGGCCGCAAAAGAATTAAAGGAAGACACGAATACTACGAGCTACGTGACTTTGATCCATCGAACTGAACCCTTCCAAATAACTACTGGACCGTCTTAAAAAATCATGTTAATTAGTCATTTAAATTGACTCTCGTATTCTATTCATTGATTGGTTTTCAACGAGAAAAAAAGAGTGAGGGAAAGTGTCGATCCATTAATCTCTAGGAGGATCCCACAATACCTTTTATACATTTATGCCCAAAGGACTAAGGGCTAAGATAGTCAGGATTAGGATTACTTTGTATGTGTCTGTGTCTTAAGACCTGTAAAGTTAAGTGAGTAGGGTCGGATTGCATGTACAAACTAAGCATTTTTTATATCTCATCGGTCCATCCATCCGTTCAGTTGTAGACCGAGGCGCTCTGACCGATTCTAGATTTTGACAGGCGTGAGAAAAGATTAGTTTGATTGACGAACTAGCTTCTTGACGAGCTTTGAACAATCAGTACAGCTATTCAAATTTCCAAAGCTTTTAAAATAACTCAGTATTGAGATCAAGTCATTGTTTGGTGTTATAAGTCAAAGAATTTGGCAATTTTTAAATTTTGGTTTACTAAAACAATTACGTAGACAATTCGTCGCATAGTGGCAAGGAACTTCACTAAGGCGAGCGTTCAATGTTTTGGGCAGACATAGTGATGTACTGGCATTTTTGCATTACTAAGGTCCTTGTCTTCTCTGGAGCATCTTATTAGTACTAGGGGTACATTCATGGGCTTCCTGGGTCCCATTCCCAGTACATCTTACCGGTGCCATTCAAAATGGACCCGGAGTCTGATTTTCCTAAATATGTCCCTGAAATTACGGCATCTGGTTTTAAATTATATTGGCAAGTGAGCAAATTGTACTTTTGCCTGTTTAGTATTAAAACTAACCACTTTGGCATGACTTATTGCATATTATTTTTTAGAAAAAGTTAAATTAAATTTACATCCATCTAATATTGGAACAGAGGCACTTTGGACTCATCGGATCATTGGATTGGAGACCAATATATCAATACTTCTGGCTTCATCCCAGAAGCATGATTTTTTTAAAAACCATCCAATCCATGGTCCATTTACCCTTTCCACCATTTGAAGTACTAAGAATAGAAAAACTGTACGAAATTAATATTCTCACACTGGGAATGAGTACGAGGAGGTTTGATTCAAAATCTGCTTTCTTACTCGTATTTTTGTGTACAATGTATGTAATCGAATGCAATGCGGCGTAATGCTGATTAGATTCTGTGCTATGTGAAGCGGAGCAGTAAAATACTTTGAGTTCGTAATAATCGGATCAGATTTCTTGTCTCGATTTAAATTTTAGATTACAAGGAGTCTCACGAAGCACGAATCGAAAGTAATCACTCAACTCACTCTCATTTGACTTGAGGGGAATGGGAAGTATAGAATAGAATAGGTGCATGAATTTTTACTTAATGCGTCTCGTAATAAGAATTTCAGACTTAAAGTGTTACCTGGGCCATTCGTTCATGCTATTGTTATTTATTGTGTGGAGTGAATGGGTGCTAGTGTTATAGCTGGCACTCCGTGTACATTGTGTCATGACCTCATTATGTCGGTTATCATTTTAATATTCAAAAATGAACGTTCACGTAATATGATTGGACAAGTTCTATGTTAAATTAAACCCATACATCCATACATTGTGTGTATTAAGATTTTATCGCATGAAAGGTAATCATGTTCCAGTAAGAAGGCACCCGAACTTCAATTAATCAGAAAATTGGGTGAAGTCAATTTTCCTCAGAGACAGGAAATGTTTAATTATAATTAAAAGGATTTACTTACCAGGACTGCTGGCTTGTCACTCCGGAAATCCGTTTCATTATCTTCCTCATAAGAATCATCGTCCTCATCCAAGCTATCATCATCCATGGACGCTAAATCTTGAGGCTCTGACTCTGTCCATTTAGCAGTCCGCCTATATGAGAAACTGCCACTGCTTGGCTCTTCAGACTGTATTCCGAAAAAAATTACAATGAGTGGAATTGCAATCTGGTTAAATCAAAATGTTTTGTAATGTTCCAAAACTTGGGCGATGCAAAGTTTTCCTCGTGGGTTTAATCCAAATGGCCTTATCGCTCGGCCAATGCATCTTGGGCCGTTTCTATGTTATGTTTTTTTTAACGAAAGCCTAATTCCACTGATCCCTCCATTGTCCAAAATATCTATGAAGAAAAGAATCAATACGCCCAGGAGAAGAAGATAATGGATGGGTTAACTGGTACCAACCTAAACTTTCACAAGTTGACTTCGCATGTTTTTTCTTAAAAATTAGATAATATTTTCGTTGTATAAATAGAACTGGTTTTCACTATTTCACTAACTTCATTGAAGTGGTGGTTGCAATTATTTCTGTGTTATCATGTTGGCCAAAATCAGAAGCCCACTCTCTCATTAGATCAATTGTGGATTTTTATTTGATGGGAGTCAAGGTTAGACTCGGAGTTGGACTGCAACTGCAAGTCAACCCTCATTGTCAAGCAAGTCGTGAGTTACCTTATTTTGACATAATGTTAATTAAGACAGGAGATGCAATTGTTAATGATTGTTTATCTAAATCCACGCGCACACGATTAGCTCATTCCAGACGCCAAAAAACTTGCTTCAAAAAATAAATTTGATTTTGTCAGTAATACCACAACTGTCTACGAACAATGAACAGACCTCCGGTCACACAAAAGCAAATTCCAAGCTCAAGCAACAATGAAAATAATGACCTTGAGGGGAAGGGAATTGCATCAAAAATTAACAGATAATTCGCCGGTACAATTAGTTGCCAAACAATATTCTTTGTAATGGTGAAAAAGTTATTGCCTCGAATGACTTTTCAGTTTTTCTCGACAAAACTTTCGAATTTTGCTTTAAATCGAAATAACAAGACTTCTTCCGCCACATTGCCGCCTTATATCAAAGTGAGCCGCTCGACCTCATTAAACAACCACAATTTTGAACTCCAAATAGATTATGTGTAAAAATGGGTCGCCGCGTGCCCGTGTTGAGTTTGACATCCATCCAGTTACTTGTAAGAAATATTCGGAACTGAAAGAAAGGATTAGCCCGTGCAACTCCAAGTCAGACTTCATGGCTTAACTTTGCAAACGTAAAGTTTACACTTCTGCATAGTTTTCAAACGGTACAGAATAGTTTCTGCAAATGTATTCGTAGATTTGTAGTGCAAAACTACAAAACTACAGTATGGCACGACATGGCGCAATAAGTCAAGCCAGAATCTTTAGGAGGCTAGCGCATATAGCGCAGCGGTTCAAGGGCTAAAGGGCAATGAGCACGTGAGTAAAGCAATAAATAAGTCGAGCATTGTTGGCCATGTGCCTACATTAGTTTTAAGACACCACAAGAAAATAATCTTCAATATTATTGCCATTCGCGACATTATGCTAACACGTTGAAGATTTATCGTAGTCGGTGAAATATGGGTGGCCTTACTAATAACTAACACTTGAAATTTGCAATTTGGTCCGAAAATGGAGATTCGCAAAAAGGAGTTATGACAAGCATTTAATTTGTGGTAGAAGACGACAGGGTCATAAATATGTGTGTTACACCCAAGATATGCGTCATCTAAACGAAACGTAGAGCATCAGTTAATTTATTTTTAAATTGATTACCCATAGACGCCAGCTTTGTTTTGCTAGGTTTTTGCGGAAAAACTACATCGCTTCTAAAAAACGATACCTCGACATTTTCACAAAATTTGATAGAAACTCTTGGCGGAACATAATGGGCCAATAGAATTATTTTGGGGATCCAATCGGCCAACAACGCACGAGAAAACGATAGTTTCAACTACATCGCAAGACTGTACATTTGCGTCGCCCTATAGTTCAGTAATATTCTGCAACTTAAATCTCTTCGCTGTGATTGAGGGGTTTGTGTTTGTCGCGTAACCAGGATGTGCAAATATATTTGGTACCCTCTAAGTAAGATTGAGAGAACGAACCTTCGGGAGTACGGTGGATGCGACGCCGTCGAGACGATTGAGGACACGTTCAAGACTCTTGAAACGATGAAGTGGTTGAGAATCGCTTCGTCTTGTCACCGACGAAGATGACTGAGATGGAAGTTCATCAGAACTCACAAGAGTTCCATTTATGAGAAGGAGGAGGAGGAGGACACTTGTCCAAATAATCATTTTTCTCACAAAACTCATTCTGCCTTTTTATAATTCAGGACAATTTAACTCCAAACTAGGAATTTTTGATGATTCAACACCAAGCACTATTGGTTGGAGAGAAATTATTCTTGAACTGAGTCGTGGACGTTTGTCAAATAAACTGTGCATTGCTCAAAAGTTGTTTTAAAATCCTCGACGTCCACCACCACCCAACAGGCACATTCACTGGCGCGCGTCTGTCTCCCACTTGACTTAACGTTAGAAGCAAATTAAACTCACGAAGGCTTTCACATCACAATCACTTCCCAATTTTTTAATGAATAATACTGTCTGAGTCTAAAATTGTCTGAGTAGGGTCTCCCGGCCTTTCTTATTTGCAAAAAACTTAGGAAGACAACTAATAATATAGCTTATTCATTCTTCGCCAACACTAGGATTTTATTTTTTCTTCCGACTTGTCGGCGACACTATGATGATGTAGACAGTCTCTGGGGGAAACCAGAAAGTCACCTTCACTTTTTTCTCCAATCTAGAATATTAACGAGACCAAAATAAGTGAGTTAGCTTTGTATACAATAATTCATTTTACATAATAGTACTGTTCTAACATTAAGAACTGCGGAATTGTGCTACATTCGATCCCAATGCACCATGGACTTTTGACATTTTCCAAAATCCAGGAACCGTTCATATTTGTTGGCGTCGGTAGTTTAATCTTTATAGCCTGTCATATGTACGGATTATGAGAATAGTCCAATATTCCCAACGTCGATTTTGCCTTGGCGTCCTAAGACCACCAATTAACGAAGTCTTTCAAATTACGATTAAGAAAAATGCATAATTCCAGGGGTATCGTTATATTTAGACCCTGTCAGACTTTTGTCCTGAATTAAGTTAATCTTTTTGTTAAAACATGGACATGATGTTTTGTTTTTTTAATCCTGTATAGTAACATCTACTTGAAATTTATCTGGAAAAGTGGCAAGTGTTTACTTGAGTAACCCTGATCTGTCTTTAATTTACTGCGTTGTAGTTAAACCAACCGAAAGAACCTTCAATCTTAGAAGAAGTGCATGCAATGTGTATGTGCTTTTGCTTTCTATTCGAACGAACGAATATAATGTGGAGGAAAAAATGCAATGCATTTTTTTCTACTTTTCCCCATCATTTTTGCTGCAATCCACATTTCCCTTTTGGCTTGTTTACGGAAAGACGTCATTTCGTTTGACTTCGGCTCTTCATACCCCATTAATATTGTCTGTGAAGGGTAAACTCTGACAAAACTGTCTAACATTCATTTCTGTGCTCGAGATCTTATGTAGAACTGACGAGATGCGAGTGATAAAGCATAAAAAATATTTAGAACTAAACCGATTTTAAATTATATGAAAATCAAATCGGATTTCTTATTATCAAACGTTTCTCTGATGTAACCTGTGTTACATTGTGCAAAAATTTAAATGGATGACAAACAGCACATGCCGACTGCCGACCCAATGATGAGTTAAGAATTTACACTAAAAAAAACCGGTACGCAAGTAACTTGGTTACATGTGCTTTTGAGTAGAAAACTAGACGTGTGTATTAGGCAAATACATGCACACGACTCCTTTTTACTACAAATATTTTACGACCTGAAAACTCAAGGGAAAAAGTTGGGCAAAGGTTTCAAATGTTTACACCGGATCACTGAACTGTTATGAATTAACTGGCGTTGCGGAAATTCATACTTTACAAGAGAACTTGTGGAGAAAGAATAAAAAAAAGCGGAGGTCTCAATTCCAGCCAATATATCTTCAAACGACAAGAATCGTGGGACCTGTTTGGGTCCAGTTCTAGTGTAGAAAAATATTTCGAGAATCTAATGTTAAAGCGGTTTCTCAAAATCGACAGTTAAGTGACCAGCGAACAGCCCACGCTACTAAAATGACGAAGCATCCCATCGGATTGATTGAGAACATTTCTTTGATGACCAGCTCCTTACAGAATAATTTCCAAACATTTTTTTCTTGGATCCCATTTTGTATACTTTTTATGAATATTTGTAGATATTGGAAATATGGATTTTGAATAAAATTTTGGTTTATTTTGGGAAAACTGTCTATGGAGAACTTAAATGCAACCTTGTGTACACTTTCTCCATTCTCGAATCACAAATTGTGGAAGCATTTCAGAAACAAAAGGAGTCGTCCAAAATGTAAATAATCTTAAACTAAATATTTTCGGAAACCTCAACATTTAAATTATGAAAATCGTTCTTATCCTTCTAGAACGACTGGTCGCTTAAACTCTAAACTTCGTCTCTGAACTGCATTATGTAAAAGTGATGGTTAAAACATTCAGTCCGGGTCACGTCGTGCCTTGTGTATGGCAACCGTCAAATTGTAAAAGTTTACCTCTTGAAGTTTGAAGTTGGACTATAAAATTGTTTCCGGGTTGACGACAATAATTTCTTGCAAATTCAAAGTTTTCCTTCGTATACACTTTAAAATATTTTATGTTGCGTACGTACGTAGAGAACTCACAAACACTGAAATGTTAGATGACTTTTGCCAACGTTTATTAGCTGAGTTGAAGAGCTTAAAGTTTGTCCAGGAAACTGACGTTCGTCTCAGTTGCAAACGTGACAATAATTTCTGAAAGGTACTGAACACATTGGAACCCTTTTTAGGGAATTACTTTGTTTCGTTCGCTTTCATCTGAAAAAAAGTTAATTGAATCTCGAGGATTCGGATCGAGTACAATGCAGGGCACGGGAACGGGAACTGTATCTCCTGTCAACGCACAGGACAAACGAAAAACTATTTTATTGCAACCGGGGAAAAAATTCTCACTTAACCCAATGGCGCCATAAATATGTATCACGACGACGCTTTCCGTGACAACTCAACTTTTTTGTCCTTCTTTTATGAAATATGCCAACTTAGGACACATTTACAAAGGCCAACTACTTTCACGTGCTCATATGAACCAAATAGTCCGAAAATCTTTTTTTTATAGAAAAACAAAATGTTTTCCAAAATTATACATATAATAGAGAGTTCAATTTTTGTAAACAATTTTATCACTCCAAATTTTTTTTAGTTGATTATTTATTTTAAAATATCTCTACGATACTGCAGAAATTATGACTCGTGTGATACTGATTTTCTCATTTACGAGAAAATGACGTCCTTTCACCCTGGCGATCAGAGAATGAATGAACGACAGACTGCAGAAATTGAACATTATATTCTGACTCTGGCACACTCACGTTTACACTCAACGTTTGTCTCACTGCGGGTCCACAGTGCTTACCAGCGCTTACCAGTCAGAATTCTGTGTATACGTGAAGAGTGAAAGATTCTGGCCAGTTTATTACTTATGAAACGCAATCACTTATTTTTTAAGTACTTTTTCAACGTTCTCTACTTCCCATTGACTATTTCAAATTGTCAAAAATTCATTTTTCGTTCCGTTTGAAATCCGTCTGACTCAATTTAAACTCAATTCTACAAATTCTCGAATCCAGAAAATAGAATCGAACTCATATTCCACCAAAACTCTACGTCCTACTCAAATACTACCGAATCCGGATTTGACGCATCTCCAATTCGACAGTAGGAGTTTGAATAGTTCCGTCAACACATAACTAACAAGTTTGAATGGAATTCGTCCAATTTTGAATCTGAGAATGAGACTTGTAATCACTCCAGTATTTCCTCATTCGTTTTTTAATTAGTTCCTTTATCCTTAATAGCACCTGACTTCCACGAACTAAGAATACGTCTAGAAATTAGAAATTATTATTCAAGATTTTGTGATTTTGGAAGCTCTTTAAATTAGCGTATTGTTTAACCCATACGGCGAAGTTACGACTTAAAATCTGGATTCCCAATTGGCATATGCAGTAAATATGGTCTTGAGATCCTCTCTCTGTCACGCAGAAATTTTCGTTACATACATAATATATTATAATGCTTGAAATTTTATTGTGATTTTCATGGTAATTAAATATTTATGTTTTCATTAACCGGTAAATATTTTGGCGTATTTTTAATAGATAATGGATTTCTTTGACATTGTGAACTAATCACGCGTGTCATATATAAACTCCAATAAATTCGTTTCAGAGTAATCGTAATATCGTGCCCTTCCGACCTATCTAACTCTAAGAAAGGGCTAACTTTGCCACTATACGCTACAAAAATAGCGGAGCTAGTGTCAAGACAATATTAGATAAAGAGATTTGGAAGAATAGAAAATATGCATTGCCCTGCATTTGAAGTGCGCCCTAACATTACGTATAAAAGATCAAATTTCGCAGAATGTGCAGCAGTGCTGTAGAATACAACTATGTAATTTCGAAGATAGAAATACAATAACCATTTATATAAGAATGAAAGTTGCAATTTCTACGTATTCCAGTATGTCAGGAGATTCAGAAGAACCTCTATTATATTTTGCCACTTTGAATTGATCAAGATATTACGATGTAGAGGAGTCCTTTTATGTGCCGCTAATACTAAACTCAAACCAAAGGCCTGGTTCATGTAACGCCCAAACAATGTGTACAAATCCAGTCGAAGTATGTGAACAAAAAAACTCTCCAGAGGGACAGAAATATTCGGAACTAAAGGAAGGGATTAAACCCGTGCAATTTTATCTTATTGTTTCGGGCTCAATTTTGCAAAACTGAACTACCCGAGTTCAATTTTTTTTCCGCTTTTATATGTTTCGTGTGATTCTTCCTGGACCCCAGCGGTGCTTTGTGATTCCATTATTTTAACTGTGTCACTAACTTTTGGCCTCGTATTATGATCTAATCGGTATTGTCTGAAACGGCATGGTATTCTGCAAATGAGAATATGTACGATATTCCAACATAAAACTACAAAATGCTATGATGATATGTACAATAAGTCAGGATGAAACTTTTGGGAAGCGGTTCAAATAGTAAAGGGCACGGAGCACGTGAACAAAGTGATAAATAAGTCGAGCATTGTTGGCCATGTGCCTATCTTACTCCTCTGTGAAGATACACAAGCTAAATGACAAGGAAATATTCGCTCTCATCAATTAGGTCGATTCAGACTAACAGCTCTACTCTCCTTGAACCTATATCCAAGTATTCTGAACATAATCCACAATGCAGGAAGTCAAAGAATTGGTTGAAGGGGTGGAGAGTGTCAGGACATCTAGGAATCCGATAACTCAATTAGCAAAGATCTCTTAATTCCAAATGACTCATTCAAAATTTATTCCCAGCTCTTTTGGCTTTTTGCTTCCTATGCTTTGCCGGATGCAACACCAAGGCAGTTCTCATTCTCAATGACATTGAGAACTATGTCAAATTTTCTTTCTCGGTTTAATCAAAGCTAGAGCTAATGACCCTTCACTCTTACTCCTTTTTGCTCGGTCAGGAAGACGTAAGGAATTTGGATATAGCGAATACTTAGCCAGAAATCTTGCGAATATAGATAGTGTTGAGTACAAAACCTCACTTAAGTTTGTGCACTTCACGCCGGCTTTATGAAATTCCGTGTTGCACCTTCACTTCCTTACACAATTGACCCTTTGAGTTTTAACTTTTTTAAGATTTTTTTTAAAATACACAATTGCGTATGCACGCGCAAGTAATATTTATAATATTATTGTGTCGAGTCACTCACGTTAACTAAAAATCGAAAACATATTGTGGGAATCGCTTTGGTAATGTGTAATTCGTAATGCGGTATATGCCTGACCGTTCTTACGGTTGTCACTATTTGATATTATAATTATAAACGACGCCTTAACTATTGGAGCATCTATTTGAGATATTAAGTTCAATATATTATCAGTCATTCCCTAATTATTCAAATTACAAAGAGTCTGCCAAGGTGATGTTCCCTTATTATAAGTCCTGAATTTCGTTGGTGTAAAACTTAAGATGAAGCTGAATATTATAGAGAAGAGTTTTAAAATTCTAAATCTATCCATCTCTCTATCTACCACCTTTTTAATAGCCTGGAAATTGGATAAAGTTTGGGTTCGTCATAACGACCGTTCAACACAATCCATGCATTTCTGACTAGAATTTGACGTCCCACCATAGAGTTAAAATTATTTGCGCTACTTAAGTAGCGCTCAGGGCAACTCCACGTTGTTTGTTGTTTGGCCTCTCGGCCTAACCGGGTGGGTCAATCTCTGTAGAATGCATTTGACGGCTATAAGAGGCACTTTGTTCACTGAGAGATGGAATTATAAATTGTTGACTCCATCTCTCAGTAAACAAAAGTGCCTCTTATAGCCGTCTAATGCCCTCTACAGAGATTGACCCACCCGGTTAGGCCAAGAGGACAAACAACAAACAACGTGGAGTTGCCCTGGTAGCGCTGAAGTAGCTGAAAAATAAACAATCGTAACTCTATGTGTCCTATGTTATGGCTATTCGGTAGTGATGAATTTTGTTAATTCTAACAGCTGTTGTCATGACGAACCCGAAATCTCTAAAAAATTGACACCCATACGAGTCAGTGTGAATAAAGTTGGTGAAGCAATCCATCCGGCGTATACCAAGTGGGTCTCTATTCACAGTGTGCCCGGTTTGAAAACTTCAGAACGTTCGTTTAGCCCATTTGGCTGCACTTTAACCCTAAGCCTAACCCCACGAAAATTGGGCAACCTTCACAGTCAAATGAAATAGAGACATTTTTGCATACCCTATACTTTCTGACGTTTATAATCGCTGGTCGAGTTATTTTTATAGACATTATTGATTTACATTGATCACCTGGATTTTTACAATAGTTGACTTCGCTTCGGTGTTACTCTGTGTTGCATGGATACCTTCGTCTAAAGGTAAAAGTGATATGACTTGTTTTAGATTTGGAGCTGGAATATTTTCAGCCGTTAAAACAATTTTCTGTTTTTAATTTTACACAATCGGCAATCGGTTGTTTGGAGACAGTCTTAATGCTTACGGATCTGTCATTCCTACTTAACTAACAGTAGCATTCGCCAAAACATTGTAATCCTTAATGACATGTTTCGTTTGATATGGCTTGTAAAACAAATTGGATATTCGAGTGTACGCCCATGTTATGGGAAAATATGACCAAATGTGTGCGAATATCCAGCAATTATCCAATCTTGGATGTACACTATTTGGATTAAAGTGGACATACTTTTATTTAAGTCGCCAACTTCATTGCCCACACAACAAAGATTAGAAATGTCAAATTGATTTACCAGCATTTACCAAGGACACTAAAGTGGTATTAGTCAAAAACCTTGTCAACAAACCCGTTAGATCTCAAGACTTAAACTATTTGTTATGACATGAGCAGTCGAACCAATTTTGGTTTTGCAAAATTAATGATCCAGAGATCAGGAAATGTACATTTTCAACTTTAACTTGTTCCATGATGACTACGTCTCATGAATTTTTCACCCCTCTCAACAGTATCAGCGGTCAGGTTAACCGGTCCACCGTCGTGCTAGGCTTTGACGCTTATCAACTACCTTGAAACCAGGATTTTACATTTAAAACACTTGCATTGTAAGTGATACTGGGGAGAATGATTATTCCTGTTCTGTCCTGTCTAATTAGATTTATGTCTACCTGGTTCCGAATGTCAATACTGTTTCAAAATGGAAAAGTAAGGTGTCTGCTTGCGTGAGGTCAAGCTGAGTAAAATCATTCACTTGTCACGATAATTCTTATAGGTGTGTAAGTAGTGCAGTTTGGCAATTAAGCATGTCTGCGGTGGTCAAACGATCACTGTTTCTCTTTCCCGCCAACCTACCCATGTGCCACTATAGTACCAAAATCTTCATGTACTCCAAATTTAATGACGACCTCATTTCAAGAATTCATAGCATCACTTCCTTAGTTCCCTTCCTTATAACTGTAGGTAGTTGAAAAGGTAAAAGCGAAGAACATTTGTCCTATAATACGAGAATCGGATTTGAGGAGTGAAAAGTGAGGAGTACCGTAAAATAAGCCTGTCTTAAAAAGAATTAAGAATATTTTCATTGTTCAAATTAAAGTCGAATTCTAATAAATTAAATTCTATATAAATAGTCAGTAGTTTCTAGAAATGGCTTCGTTAATTTGTTCTAGTGACACCGACATGATTCACTACAGCCACGAAAACCTCGCGAATTCAGAAAACGAATTAATTTTGAAAGTAAAGTATTGACCATACTGCTATATATATATATATTAGTAATCACCATTGTATTTCATTTCCAATAAAAATTAATAAATTCCATCGAAAATCAACAAATTCCATAATTTCCTATAATAATCAATAAATTTCATTATTAGCCCGTGGATGCCAGTCCTGTAAAGGGCTTATAAGATTGTCCTGTCTGTCCGTCCGTCTGTCTGTCCGTAACGCGCTCCTCGCTGCTGACACGTACCTGCATTCATAACCACTGTTTCACACTAACAGAACACACTCGGACGCAGTCAGAATACCATATACCTTAGAGCAGTTGCATTGCACTGGTGATGACTGTTCTTTGCAATGAGATAGGCAACACGAAGCTACTTCAAGTCGTCCGTTCGTAGGGCTGCAGCGATCACGAAGCAGAATGGGAAAATATAATATTACGGTCAGATTACTGTTTTTCTGACAGCAACAAAGCTTTACAATTGTCTTACGTCCGACTGAAACACAAAAAGGCAAGCGGGATTAACTTGTCGTTAAAGTTGTTTGGAAGCATCCACCTGACGACTAAACATAAGTCTGACTATTTAAAATCTGACTAATAAAGTCGGCATGTTTCCAGTATGATTTGGTGAGATCCGTAACGTTGGAGAGATATCGCCACCTAATGTTGAAAAGATGGGATGACTTCCGATCATTCGACGGGAAGCGTTCTATCTTACACAAGCTTCCATTTAATGTGATAAGATACGTAACGTTGGAGAGATATCGCCACCTGATGTTAAATAGATGGGCCTATCTCATTACGTACAAGAAGCAGCAGTGCTTCCCGCATAACCCAATTACATACGTAACGTTGTAGAGATATCGCCACCTAATGTTAAAGAGATAGACCTATCTCATTACGTACAAGAAGCAAAAGTGCTTCCCGCATAACCCAATTACATACGTAACGTTATAGAGATATCGCAACCTAATGTTAAATAGATGGGCCTATCTCATTACGTACAAGAAGCAGCAGTGCTTCCCGCATAATCCAATTACATACGTAACGTTATAGAGATATCGCCACCTAATGTTAAATAGATGGGCCTATCTCATTACGTACAAGAAGCAGCAGTGCT
>JAQFYE010002649.1:0-17426 GCA_034694305.1 Protaphorura glebata
TCCTCTCAAAAACTCTCGATTCTCAACAAAAAAATTATTTTACATTACCATGTCCTAACCTGTATAGTTTATACCCTTGAGTTATTTATTCATATTCATGTTTGGTGTAATGTACTTAATTTATGACTGATTCACTGTTCAGTATATCATTGATTTTTGCTACCAAACACGGTCCTGCTGTTTGCAACAGTTTATTCTGAATAGGCTGACGAAATATGAAAAGCCTTTATCCATAAATATCTAAATGAAAATTCAACATATTTACCCAAAACACCATAGCGTGCAAACGTGAAGCCCAAGACCACGTGAGTGTACTCTTTTCCTTTGTGGGTGTACCTAAAATTAGTCAATTCCAGCATTGTGTTGTAAAGTAGAATTTTCAATTTGCATTTAAAATTACTTGAAAGAGATGGTAAAACGTTCGATCCGGGATAAGCAATTCGTAAAGTAAATGGCGAGAAGCAGGGCTTGATGACATTTGATTGATTCACCGGCATTGATGATTTGTTTTGCAGTCTCCATCTGGTATCTAATTGACTTCGTTGTGTCCACCTTAATTTTCGGTTCTCCTTCACGAAGGAATCTAAGGAACCACAACACCATCATATTAGCACGGGAGAGCGCTGGTGTGACACTGCACTGATTTGTTTACTTCTTTCGAGCAAACAAATATTTTTGCCGGCTAATTATTTTGGAACTGTAATTATCTACTTGATGGTTAGATTAAATGAATTAGTCACATACCCGAGTTTGTTGATATATCTCTGAATGCTGACGATGTAGAGAATTTGCTCGATTCCAGCAAGTTTCTGGTCAGCTGAGGGAAGGGTTGGCGGAATGGCTGGAAGGTCAGATTTGAAAAAATCCGTCTATAGAGGTCAGAATCATGACATTTCGATTAGAGAGGGTTAATACTTCTCACCTGGGTTTTAGCGTGCCAAATTGCCCCACCACCTAACTACGTGAGCATGCGTGGCCACCAAATAACTCACGCAATTGGAGGAAGGGGAATAATATTTTGAATTCCGCGAGAGAGGAAAAAATTTATATAAGAAGATAGAAGGTACCGGAATGGGGCGTCCATCCTGGAGGTCAAACTTGTAGGACTTGTAGATCGGTGCATTGTGCGAACTCAAGAGATTCATTGTTTCCGAAGAGATTGACTCAAGAAGAGTTGTGGCGGATTTGACGACTAATTTCTGTTTGGGTTCTTTTCTCTTTTTCAAGTTGACAATGGGAAGTCGAATAAGGTCGTATCGTGACCAACAACAAGGGCATTCGTCCGATGAGTGTCCATAAAGAAAACAGTTCTTCAAACGCTCCTTCAACGCATCATTGTCTCCACCAACCTGTAATTTTCTAAATCTCGCATCAAAGGTCACAGACACCAATTCAGTTATATAAGTAATTCAAAAATTTACATTACAAAAATTATAATTTATCACGTAACTTCAATTAAGTACAAGTACGTATTTTGCAATTCTAATTAATGACGTTCCAAGCAAATGTATTACACTGGTATTTCACCCAACCAGTCACAGTCACAGTACTGGATTTCTTACCTTCCAACTCATATTGCAAGAATTCACCTGACACACTTTACGGGCCGAAGGTGTGCCGTTGGATTTAAATTATTTACTTCAATTTCTGTTATTTATTTTAAAGCACTTTACTAAATTTTTTGATTTTGACCTCTAAGAAATGTGGAAACACATAGTGGACGAAGCGTTTTTATTTACAAAAGTGTTGTTCGAACAAAACCATATTATCACTACGGAAACATAATTTTAGTGTGTGTCTGGCACAAAACATAATCACTGGGAAATGAACCGGATGGGTGGTGCCAGGAAAAGTGATACCGTACAAAATTCAAAGCAAAGGCATACTTTTGACAACATGCCATATGGTATCTGATTTTCGGGTTTAATTAGTCTTCACGTGTATTTTTAATTTATGTAGCTGATTGTTAATTATTAACCTATTTTGCTTATATACTTACTGAACAGCCACCTGGTTAGGCGATTTAGTATTTTCAGTACGGTAAAGAATTTCAGATTTCACTGTTGTTAACATTCGGACCAATTTATTCAGCAGCAAAGAGATAATAAATCTGTCTCATTATTTAAATATTTTCTATGGATCTTCTACTCGGAAAATAATTTTTGATCCAACTTTCATCGTAATTTTTGTACGAGACGTGGACAACAAGATGTCCACTAAATGCTATCCAATAATACAGACACATCCTCACAACTTAAATCCGACGCGACGACTTATAAGAAGGATCGAGTTTTCTCGAATCCAAATCAAACTGTTTCGAGACTCCGTTCAAAATGAAGTCTTTCGTTTCCATTCCCAATCTATTCCTCACATTCACATTCATATTCGTGGTCCAGTGTGAAGAGTTTAATTCTAATTTGTTAAGGAACCCTGAGCTGGAGTCCAAATGGAAATTGTCAAGTGTTGGTGGATGGTATTCGGAAGGTCAGGGCGTCCATCCCAATCCCAGTGTTTCTTTCTGCAATAATAATGAGGACATGGTCGTCAGTTCAACCATTACTTCACTCATCATCATTTGCTCTGCTCATTACCCTGTCTATTGGACATACGACCTTCCAGTAAGTTAACTAATGCTTCAAGTCATGGCATTTAATTCAACTTGACTAATTAATTGATCTTCCATGGAAAGTACGTGAAAGGAAGAAGTGTTCCAAGTAGTTATTTGCATAAAACCTCGGAGGATTTCCATGACCCACAGACCTATAAATTCTACGCCTACCTTAAATTACGGGGGTCCAGGAATGCGAATGGAGTCAAAACTTGGACGTACACTTGCAGGAGTACTTCTGACGACAGTCGGCAGATATCAAGACACATCTTCTGGCAAGGTCAGTCCATCCCCATTCCCAATCTCATGTCAATTAGATTGAGGTCATTATGACCAAATGTATTGAATTATGAGATTTAGGAGCTATGCCGTATTGAGTATAATTTTCTCGAGGCATGAATCCTAATTATTTCAAGTCCCTTATACTGCATGCAATGTGACTTCTACTCTTTAACTCTAATATACTGTAGTGAGTTCCTCTCCAGTTTCCAATCGGGCTCTCTTCTCCCTATTCTAACAACAATTGTTTTCCGAAAAGTACCGGGTGTTTCAAAACCAACATACTATTCGTTCTAATGTCCTCAACTTTAACTTCATCTGAAAAGTGAGATAGCCATTCTGTTCAAAATTTAATTGCGCGTCTTTTAAGCTATATCCGAATGCGCTGCGCGCTTCACAGCGCGCGCTGTCAATAAAAATGGAAATACAAATACCAAAAAATGAAAGACAGACTGAAATTTTGATTGCAGTAAAAATTTAAAAAATTCTCAAGATTTTCATTTTCCAATTTTTTCAAAAAAATGTTTCAAGCAAAAAGAACCTCAAAAAATTTCAACAAAGTTTGAGATTTTGAAAAATTTTGATTTTGTTTTGAAATTTTGAAAAAGTAGGAAATGTAAGTTAAAGTTTGATATTTTTGTTGTCGAAAAAATATTTTCCACTCAAGCGATGCGCAATTAAATTTCGAACGAAATGGCTATCTCACTTTTCAGATAAAATTGCACGTGAGAAAATTACACCTTGTATATTATGGCAGGATTAGGTAAACTACATATTTCTTAATATTACTTTTGTGTTATCCAGGCTAGACCAACTGAAATTTTTAAATAGAAAATCTACACATTCCTCAAGGGATATTATTCTTCGTACACTTAAAAATCCCACTTTATGCACTTAAAAATATTTCGGATTAATTTCTAACAATTAATGCCAGGAATTTTAATTTTTTTTCCTGCATTTGAATTCCAGAAAGATGTTCGGAGAGACCCTCCAACTTCCACTTCCACTACGTGCAGACGGATCATGGTACATGGAGAAGGAGGGCAGAATAGTTCCACTCCGTACCGTTTCTCCACCAATTCGACTACCCGTTAATGCACAAACCCTGGCACCAAATGTTCAACTCCATCTTGTCAAGGTATTCCTTCGAAAACAGTCCGCGCAGATCCATACAACCAAACAATCACTTTGCCATGTGCCGTCAATTCTCCAGAAATAAGGCTTCAACTCTACAAGAAATCAGAGGGCTCCTATATGACCTCCGATTCCGTAATAATTAACTAATCTTATTCTTATCTTTTCTTTTAAAAGTTTATAATTTGTTTTATTGAGGTTTTTTATTTGTTTAGGTCTACGAAGTAATCAATTGGACCAACACGACTGGGATCACATTCGATCCAAAGGTGGGGTTCATTTTACAAGTGAAGGAACAGATGACACCACCTTACGGAATTTACAAATGTGCATCCACTCCTACGGGTATTTACGAGAGGACCAGTGAAGTTGTCATTGTCAATGTCACAGAAGGTCAGTTTCATAATGTTGTCTGTGTATGAGTTAATTGAGAATCATATTTGAAATACCCTTTACTCTATGCTGTACTTGTACAACAGGCGTAGAAGAAAAATGGAAGGGGGAGGTTGACCGTCTAACGGGGAATGCCAAGTACTATTTTGATAGGTCATCACACCCTAAATATGGTAATAGAATTGTGTGTTGCTCAAATGGGATCGGGTAGAAATCAATCCGATGCATTCCATTGGATTTATTTGGATTCCACTATATTTTGAAATTCATTCGTATTAGCATTTTGACGACAGTGATATCAGGAAAGGGAATTGTCGTAGCTCTGTGGTTCGTTCAATCATATCAATTCGCTCAGATTCCCCGGCCATTGGAATGTTCCGATGTTTCGGAGATGGAATTGACGTCACGAGGGAATTCTTCATACCACCAAAACATGTCCGAAGCTATTTGTGAGTAAACCCATAGAGTAAGAGATATCAATCTATAGAGTAAGAGATATCAACCCATAGAGATTGACTACTATGACTTTTTCTTTAGACTACGATGGAGAGATCTCTGAAATAAACATGTCTGAACGCATCAAGTTCTCTTGAGATGCATGTGCATGATTGCGTACAACACAAACACTCCTCTCACTTCGACCTGTCAACCCTCGACCTATCTCTTCGCACTTGGGGTCAGATGGTCTATCATGTATCAAAACAACTCTACAGAACTAATCCCAGGTAAAGACATATCAGGAGATGTGGTCATTTGTTTTGGTTAATTAACGTGATATATTACTTTAACATGCAAGTATGAAAATTCCACTGCCTGAAAACATAGAATTTTTTTACTCTATGTTGAATGAATGTGTACAGAAAAGGGACCTTACGTACGTAATCGGAGACGACATTGCGACAGAACTTAAAAACCAATTGACGGTGAATAGAGCGAATGACGTTTTGTCCGTCACTTGCTATGCTCCTCTCTCCGATTCTTCCCAGTGGGTCAACAAAACACTCATTTTCAAAATGACAGGTAGGTTGGGGTCAAGGTCATGTCGCCTGAAAGAGAGTGGGTATATGAACATTTGATTTGAATTACAGACATGGTGGAACCAAAGATAGAAGGACCTGAGGTGGATAACGTGATTTGGTTGATTGGAGACAGAGGACGGGAACTCGTTTGTGAAGGGACTGGAGTTCCAACACCTGCTTTCGCATGGACGGAACCAATCGACATTTACCATAAAGGAGTCCGAGTCCCTTCCACTCGTTACAGACCGGTAGCAATTACTCATCCATTATCAGGATACAAGGAACATATTGACATATTTTTAATGATTAATTCGAATGTGTATGTAGAATACCAATTGGACCGAGTATAACTCGAATCGGCAAACTGTAGGAGAAATTGGGAAGAGCACACTCAGATTCACACGAGTCCTTCCAACCATGGGTGGGGAATATACTTGCACATCATCCAGTCTATTGGACGCAGGAACAGCCGTCAAAACATTTGTCGTCACTTTGACAGGTGCGCGGTACACACTCAAAACAAGAGTCATAATACTCATAATGCTGAACGAAAAGAACTCCTGTAATCATTTGTAATTTGTAGAGAAAGCGACAGATGCCACTACTGCCCATCCGACCGAAACTCCAAATAAAGAAGATACAGCGGTTGGTACAACATTGAGAAGTAATGCGGGAAAAGCAAATGCTCCACCTCTTACCCCAAGTCCCCACCAATCCGGGCCAGTCCCCACTGGTAGTGGGCTTGGTCGTCCCTCATCAGATTGATTGAAGTAGTAATCGGTGGTGGATTTATTTGGATGAAAATGAAAAGCTGAGCTGAAACCTAGACTCAGTCAACTCATGCAATATATCTTACTAGAACTAACTTTATCTTTTTAATTCTCTCATTTCCATTTCCATTTCAAATTTTACATTAAATATTTAGTCTAAGCAATTTTTTGAAAAACGAAGGCGGAATTAACTATACTTACTCATTTTATTGTCCCAGCAGCCCTTCAGAAATTACCATATTCCTGCAGCAAATCGTTGTACGCCTTTTGATATCTTTCGTTTACTGCGTGTTAAAAACATAAATACAGGGGTGGGCGCTTGTTAAAGGACAGTTTACGAGCGCCTATATCTCGCGCAGTTTGAGTCAGAAAATTTTGAAAAAAATATGACCGTATCCTTCGACAAGTTGGGATGAGTGATAATTTTTGCAGATGTTTTGCATTCAGTCTTGTGGGCCAAAATATTCGCGGAAGTTGAAATACTGTGGATAACTTTCCCAGAGAAGGTTTGTCATTTAAGATGATCATAAAAAGGTTAAAAGGTTACGGAGTAGAATAATTTTTTGGTGGGTGGTCAAATATAGTCCACTGTATCGGAAGACGCCAAAATCACAAAATTGTGGGTTTTCCTTCACCAAAGTTTCAGCGTCCTCGTAAATTGAGGAAAAAAGCACTTCATTGGCAAGATTGACATTTTAATCGAAAAGTAGTACCTTCCGACTCAAAATGAAAATTGAAAGCGTCTGAAAGTGTTACGGACAACTGTCAGGAGAGTCCTCAAGAAGGATATGGGTGCAAAAATTATAACGAAGACCCGACGTCATGACTTGAAGCCGGTATACGTCAAAAATGGCAAGACAAACTGCAGGAAACTCTATGAGGGTCACTTGGTCGGGAAAATGGCGGACTTAGCGGTCACCCTTGATTAGGCTCGGTTCTAGCTGCAGAATTCAAGACACTTCGGTCGAATTTATTATCGCAAACCAGTTAAACCTGACCCCGAATATTGCAGTGAGAAACCTGAAAAGTTTTGTGAGAAGTTTATGGTAGTCGCAGCTTTGATCCCGAGGGGGTGCTCCCCACTCATCAGAGTCCCACGAAATGTAAAAATAAAATCGGAACTTTACATTTTCGAAATTATGATACCAATTTTGTTGGAGACCGTCCCTGCGAAGTACCCTAACAAGACCCTTGAAGTTTTCGGTCATCATAATATAGCGGCTTTCCATACCTCAAAGGAAATGGAGGCCTACGCAGCCGATTTACAATTTAGAAAAAAATTGTGAATTATTCCTAGCACCAAAGTCCCTGTTAAATCCTCGGACACAAGTCCAGTGGACATTTTCGCATTCGAATTTCTGAAACAAAGGCTTTGAAAAAGAAGAGCGACGACTCTTGACGGCTTTTGGGAAATAAATTCTCTGGTGTTTCAACTTCCGTGAATATTTTGACCCACAAGACTGAATGCAAAAAATCTGCAATGATTCTCACATGTCCCAACTTGTACAAGGATACGGTCATATTGTTTCCAACATTTTCTTACTCAAAGTGCGTGAGATATAGGCGTTCGTAAACTGTTCTTTAACAAGCCCCCACCCCTGTAATCTATGTAGCTTTGTAATAGCGGCGTTAAGAAACCGTACCTTCTTTTTAAATGAGCAACAAGGTTTTCAAAATTTGATCTGGAAAAATGCGATTGTTTAAAATTGGTGGAGTGTGTTGTGGGCTGCGGCTCTTTAAAAAAGCACAATAAATCTATTCTAGTCCACTCGTTTTATTGATATCAACTGTTCTCGGAAGAGGACCCGAACTGAATTTAGAATTATCATGACTTCTTTAGAGCCATAAATATATAGGGTAGACAGGTCTAATTTTGACCGTTGTGCTAAAAAAGGCCACTTGCTAATTCACGAGTGGCCACCCAAACCGTCGACTAATACTTTTAAAAATTTGGATGCTTCAAAATCGGAGTCGCCTCGCGGGAAGTGAAGTGCGGAAGGACTCATGGTGCGGGTGGAGAAATACAATAAAGTACAATTCCTGAATTTATATTGGCACTAATGTGGCTCTGAACTCAAAAATATTTTCCTTTCTGACTAGATTTTCAAATTTTGTCAACATTTTCCAAAAAACTAGTCATCCAGAAAAATCAAACCGTGTCCCAAAATTAGCAAGAAAAAAGTGTCCCAAATTTAGCCGGGCACCTAATGTCAAAATGGTTTCCAAAATGTGATAATTTATTTTACCTTAATTAAATTATTTATACATCGGGCGCGTGTCCCAAAAATGACCGCCACTTTTAATACACTATGGCTACATATGGTTCGGCGCGTGTGCTAAAAATGACCACCACCTCAATACATTACACGGTCAAAATTGGGACACTCCCTTGCGGTCAAAATTGGCACATGGAAAAACGGGTGGTCAAAATTGGGTCATGTGGTGGTCAATTTTGGAATACCGCTTCGTTTTTGGGGTTTTTCAACTTGTTATTCATTGTTGACCGTCGCCATTGGAAACCAAAATAGAAAAATTTGAAACTAATTTTATTTTGTTCCAAAGACAGACCTATGGATTCAAAGTTCAATCCTAGTCTAGTCTACTTTTTACGAGGTCTACAAAAGCTTTCTCATAAGATTGGGTCAAGCCCACCCTACCCTATACACGGAAGGACGAATATCTGAGCATGAGGTCAAATGGGCCATCATCTGGAACAATATCTCGGTTGATTCAAATAATTTTAAATTAGCAAATCATTTTAACACTTGTACGTTATTTAAACTCGACCAGGCAGTATGGATTGGATTGGGTACTTTTTTAAGTCATTAACTCCATAGCTCACAAAATATAATCTTAAAATACGTCACATTGATTCATCAGTAATTGTTAACAACAACAGAATATTCCAGGCGATAATTAACAGAAATTAGTGCAAAGCAGAATTATAGTAGAAACGTCGCGCACGCATTACTAAGCGAAGCGTGGATGCCTGACTGTAAAGTCTTCCTACTACTAGGGTTACACTTCCTTGACCAAATGTGGCGCAACCATATTTATTGAGAAGTTACGCGGAGCGCTATTCCAGCGAATGTCAATTAATGTGCGTTTTATTTCGAATTACGTATTATGTTGTATTATTTTAATAATGTTATAATTGAATTTAATGTTCACAAATATCACAATGAACACCTTAATATTTTAAACGGCGTTAAATTTTTTTACGCAAACCATGATGTAATTTGGATCATTGGATTAGCAGGAGTTGAATACAACTATACAGGTTTCACATTTCAGGGGAAAGTAACCTTTGAAGAGGAATGTAGCCTCGTGGAGACGGAGGAGGTTGCTGTGTCGTGACATAAGATGACAATACTTGGACCGCTTTGTCTGGATAAATATGTGTTAGATTTACAGTTTTCTCCATCTCGGAAATTGTCTCAGGCAACCTTTTAAAATCCAGCGTTTCCTTGGTGAAAGGTCCAACGGAATACACAGCTCCATCTGTGGTGTTCAAAATAATTCATACATCAGAAGTCAACAAAATAAATTCAGTAAAAACAACAAAACAGTCATCACACTGTAGACAGTTGACGTTGACTATACGTTACGGACTTTCACCTCCCAAACTACTTTTGTGTAGGTGCTACCCCGAAAAGTCCGTGTTGATATAACTACACGGGTCAAATGCTATTTGTGACGTCATGTAGGAATCTGTGACGTAATCATGTCCATGACGTCACAATATGTATTTGGTCCCAATATTTCTAGCCACCGGACTGGTAGACTATTCGGAGTATGACCTTCACACAAGTTGTTCATTAGGTCAATGGCTACAACATGTCAAGCATCCAGCCGAATCCCACCAGCTACAATTTGCAGTAAGGCCGGTAGTCACATTCTTCAAGATTTCAAAAGGATTTGAAAAAGGAAACGTACTTGAGTGTTTCCACGTAATGGTGATAGCCGTCCGAACTGACTCAGAAAACCGAATCAAAAATGTGCCAGCACGGCATATCAAAAGTAATTTCTCTGCATCCTCTCTGCCCAGAAATCCAATGACGTAGCCATCCCTCCACATTTCTTTGAAATGTGCTTCACCAAACTTCAGTCCCTCAATGAACCATTCCCAGAAAGTAAAATTCGTTCCAGGAATATTTTCCACGCAAAATGCTTTGAATGTAACCATATTGTTTTCCGCCTGGGCTCTGAAAATAAAATATATCTTTATAGAGAATTACAAAGTGGTGCTCGCTCAAATAATAGTGTGACTGATTGTATACGTAATGTAGCTTTTGTAATTTGAAAACGCCACAAAAAGCGACGCCACAGTAAAATCACTACCGTAAATAATCGCTAAAATTGAAACACAATCAGATGAATAAAACAGAACTGAGAGCGGATTTGACTTACGGGATGAGCCGTGACCTCAAATGCCGCTTATTGCTATCCGAGAGCTGAATACCAGCAAGCGACTGATGAATTCGATCCAATTCTGCTTCTAGAATTAGCCATCCAATTTCTTGTGGTACCACTAGTGACGTGCGATTTGGTAAGCAAGTGACATTGTCCCACTCGACAGTACCCATCGATCGCGTTTTTTGATTCCCGTGTGTGCCACAAATCAGGGGTTGTGATAATGTCCACACCTGAATAATTGGGTAAAAAAATCAAATTCGGTCTAAAGATTGGGTTTAAGTAAAAATCCCGATTAAAGAAAACACTAAAACTGACCTTGATTTTTAAATCCTGACGGAATCGAATGATCATTTCACAGTAAAAACAGAATTTCTCGTCCTTCACACTTTCCGCTTCACTTGGTTTCACTCTTCCGGGTTTAATAACCTGGAGTTTCGCAAAAGTGATGACCAACTGGCCATTCTGTGCTCCATCACGAAGGATTTCCGCCTCATGTTTCTGCAGTTCCCCATTGCCAGAAATAGAATCATGTGGGGTACGGAAATGATCCACTTGGTTTGTCAGTACGTAGTCAACTTCTTTATTATTCAAAAGAGTGATTGACGGGAGATGTCCTGGGTCGATGCAGAGTTGGCTACCCATTAAATGGCGGAATTTGAGCGTCAGGATGAATTTCTCTTTCACAAATCTCTGTGGGTGTGATTCCAGGAAGAAGGATGCGTTTAACAGTCTGATGCAGAAATTTAATTTTAAAAAATAGAGAATTCATCAAGCTTATGAAAGTTTGATAAATAAATATGTTTCAATTTTACAAAATTCTCTTATTTTAAAATCTGATAACATTTTAAACATACCGTGATATGAGCCGCTCCGTTTGGACCAAGAGTGGATTGGCTGGCTGCTGCCCAGTTGGGTTCATACTCTGCCCTTCCATTTCGCAGTACATGTTTTCAAATAGTTTCGTTCGATCCCACAAACTCAACGAATGAGATAAAATGGAGTCCAGCCAATTTTGAATTATTGGACAATTCTCCCATTCCCAAGATTGTTCATAACGTTTGGTGTATTTCCAAGTTATTAGGATTTGTGTGACCCAATCCGTCACTCTTTCCAAATCAACCAGCACATTTTCAATTTGAAACTGGTGGAACGGACAATAAAATAATTGGTTAGTTTACAAGCCACAAAACGAATTAAAAAAATAATTAATTACCTTCATGTCCACGAAAAAACAAATCAATTCTGTTTGGTTGGATGAAACTAGAAGATTTAATATCAAAATAACCCTTAATATTAGTTCAATTAAACTAATTAATTAAATTTTCCTTACATAGGCACGGATCCTGTTGTGCATTTATGTTGTACATTTGGTTTCTGATTCTTGTGAAACATTCAATGATTTGGTCTTCTATCTCCACTTCTATCTTTTCCACTTGAAGAATCTGCCGCAAATTATGACAGAGACTGGGAAAATCATGTCCATACTTTTCCTGGTGGTAATTGAGACATACCACGCGGGATTAATACCAATTTGAGCTTAATTTAGAATATGTACTGTATATTAAATTCTAACCTGTACAGAATCCCAGGCATCCCCAGTTCTTTGAGTGCACAAGTCATTCCACCAATTCATCAAACCAATTTCCAATCCCATTGGGTCACAGTTACTATTATTGGATATAAAAGGATAGAGAATACATTTAAATCTATTTGGTTATTATACTGCACTGTTTGGGATATAGAACTTTATGACATTAATAAATAATTCTCGGACTCTCTGACTCTGACGATTAAAAAAATTGCTCTTGGGCCTAAGGATGCCAATAATGCCATTGATAGAATCAGACATGGGCCCAGGCAGCGTAATCGTACCTGGTTCCCATCCGCAATCTGTTGGGACGTGGTTCGATTCCCCGTTGCTGGTATACCTCAGTCGGACTGCTCATATACTACGAGGTTTTTACCTTGCATAAGCAAGGGTTTCTCCCACCTTCGTATTCATAATTCAATAAAGTGCCCTAAAGGATTTGGAAAGTCGGGTACCACGAGGACGTCAAATCACAGTTAAAATGGTATTAATTGTGGTGCAGTGACAGTGGTCTAATGCATTCGTCAAGGTGAGGTGAATTATAAACCTACATAGCAGGGTTTATGGCTTTCTCCCTCGTCGTAAGGCTTATTTGACTGAGAACGCGTGATATTAAAAAAGATTAAACTCACCCAAGTATTTGCTGACAGATGGTGGATGGGAGGTGAGATCTGACTTCAATAGGAATTCCAAATTTGACATAAGAATTCCAAATTTTTTGAAGCCCTTGTTGATTTAATTGTCTCACTCGATTCCAGTCCATTCTAATTTAGTAAATATTCAATTTGATCCGCGAAGAAATAAATTAGAATTGGCAAAGTTATTTTTAAAGAGACTCGCAAGTTGGTTCTTCAAAGTTGAACTAAATTAAATTGGACAATTATTCTTCTGTTTATATAGTACATGATTTACAATGCATGTGACTTATAGAATTCTCATTTACGATGAAATTTGAACTGAATTGTGATTTCCAAGAAATTCATTCCAGCAGTGAGTTTTACTTTAATTAATCTTACATTTAAGACGAAATAGTGATAAGTTTAAGTGACATACCAAACTGTATTAAACACTTTCTCTTGCAGGATGAACACTTTGCACTTCCAGGAATTGTGGTCGAAGAAAGATTAACATTGACATAAAACGAATAAATTACAGATAGCAAATTGTGCGCATTTTACGCAATGGATTTGAGAAATACAGTCCAAGTATCCAAAACATTTCTAACTCTAATGTTATATTAATTGACATTAGCCGCGACGTACTGCAATTAATTTATTATTCTGCGTATTTTCATAAACATTGATGCATTTGACAGTGATATATAGATGGTACCCCTAGTAGTAGTACCCATAGTGCAGTTAACCTCTTTATATCTATGGCTATTATTGTCTGGTCACTTTAAATTGAATAGTGTCATTGTCTTACGTGTACTTCAAAGAATAAGCACTTTTAATCTCATTTATCGTGAAAAAGGTCAAGTACATGCGTTGTGCAATATGTAACCCAAGCATAGTACACGAATGTGCAATGTTAAGTTTTAGCGATTAATAAATTTCAAGAGCGGTATAACATAGTAATATTTACATGTGTGAATTGGTTCGAACAACTTATAAAAAAAAAGAGAAGGAGGTCATGTTCCAAGTACCTCAATTATAGATTCATCAGCACATAATAATATGTAGTGGGTTCCATATATTATATAATAATATCACGCCATTATCATTTCTAATACACATAAAGGAATGGGATTCAATATGTACGTGACGAACTAGTTCCATATAATGCGAATCAAAAATGGGTTTGAGTAAAACGGTACGTGTCTGAAGCCTTCAAAGTCAAAAATTGTACGATATAGATTCCAAAGGAGATTATTAAATGTACAATTATATAAGGTTATGATGTCGAGGTTATTCCGACAATTCACTTAAGGAAACTCAAAAAGATATCAAATATAATCGACTGGCAAGTCAGGATGGTCAGTGTTGTGAGTGTCGAGCCAAATTTATCAGGTCTCGGGTTCAATTCCTGGTCGACCTACTTTGCCTCTCCTTGTACGGCTGGGTGTTCCAATGGTACGGAATTATCAGAGATCTTGGCTGAAGGCTGAACTATCTGTCCAAGGGGCTTCTAGAGTGACTTTAATAGAGTAGATTAACCTCGTTGATATCAATTCGGGCATATGAGCCGAAAATTTGTTCACGTGAAAAAGCTGATATGTATCGGACACTTTCTCTCTCGAAAAATCTGAACAATGAGTTAAAATTACTGTCCTACGTAAATTGAAAATTGCATGTTAAATTCCGAAGGGAGTTATTATGAACCACTCTGTACGAGTAGGATTGTATTCCAATGACATGACACAATGCAACAACACTCTCCTCGAACTATTTCCTACATTCCTACCAACTCTGAAGATTACCATTTACACAGAGGACCATAGGAGACAAAAGTTGTTAAGCTTAAGTGTAACGGAGGGTGCTAATTAGTGAATCCAATACCGGTATTCGGAAACCGGTATTTTCGGTAGAAACCGGTATTCGGTAGTACCGAAACCGGTATATGAAAAAAAAACGGTAGTATCGATACCGGTATTCGAAAAGTATAAAAATTTCGGTAGTACCGAAACCAGTATTTGAAATAATTGAAAATATCGATAGCACTACCGGTATTGAAGGACCAATACCGGTATTTTAGTTAAAAATACACCAAATATACCGGTATTTTCGGTTGAAACCGGTACTCGGTAGTACCAAAATACCGGTATTACAAAAACACCGGAATACTAGACTACCGACATACCGGTATTGCGAAAATCCTGAATACCGGACTACCGAAATACCGGTATTACGAAAACACCGGACTACCGAAATACCGGTATTGAAAAATTCACCGGTTATTGGATTCACTAGTGCTAATTTGAGTCCACGCAGGACGGTCGGATTCTACTCATTTTGATAATCCATTTCATATGAAATGAACAAGCTTTGCACGTACTTCATTCTACATCTCCTTTCTCAATTTCATGTATGAGGTGGTTAATCACATTTTTCGCGGACCAAGTCGTCACCACGTTGTTGTAGTTTCGCCGAAATTACAATAATATCTCATTGATGTGTTCTCAAACTAAAAACACTGTGTAATCTATTATACATCACTGTTTTTCACAAGGCTGCCATAATTTTGAAATAAGGTGCATTGGTAAAAATTAAAAAATAGTTAAAATTCTGGTGATCGTTTATGACATTTCAAAATACAAGTGCACTCGCTCCCAAGCTCCACAAGCTCCACAGAAACAGATTTAATGTTGATTTGAAATGGAAGAATTAAAAAAAAATAGTAATGGTAATTTAAATTGTCTGACTCGGATGAGTCTAGGGCTTCATTGCGTGAATTTGTGTTCAAGTCCTCAAATTTTCAAAAGACACTCTCCCCAGTATCTCTTCCTCACTAAATACATCACGATGTTTTTGTTTTTTCATTTTTCTCCAAATCAATCCACCGCCAATTATAACCTCAAGAGTCCCGATGACGCACAAAAGGATGATCAATCCTGTTCCAAGATCCCCGCCAGGAGGCACTGGCCCGGGTTGCTGGGGTCTTTCCGTAATAGGTGGCGCGGTCGTGTCTTCCGCATTAATTATCGTTATCGCGTCTTCTCCCTTAGGAGTGGTGGCGGGAGATCCAGTCGAATGGGCAGTAGTGACATCTGTCGCTTTATCTACAAATTACAAATGATTCAGGATTTCTTTATTTCTAGAATTATGAGAATTATGACACTTGTCTTTGGTGTGTAATGTGTACCTGTCAAAGTGACGATGAACGTCTTGTAGGCTGAGCTTCCAACTATACTACCGCTCGCTAATAGAGTGGATGCTGTGCAAGTATATTCCCCACCCATCGTTGGAAGGACTCTTGCGACTCTGAGTGCGCTCTTCCCAATTTCTCCAACAGTTTTTCGATACGAATTATACTCGGTCCAATTGGCATACTATATATAAATCCAAATTACCGGAGAACTTCATGAAAGCCCGGTTTCTAATTGAACCCGGTCTGTAATACAGGCCGGTCAAAATGTTTAACCCGGTTTCCAATACAGCCCGCTCTCCAATATTGCCCGGTCTTCAATATAACCCGGTCCCCAATATAGCCCGATCTCTATTACAGAATTACAGCCCGGTCTCCATTACGCCGGTCATTCTTGTACCTCAAAACTCAAAACGCGTACTCAGGCTATAGTCACTTTAATGCACACAGAACTATTTCTGATTTCGCAAATGACAGCAATACACCTTATGAAAATATGTACGCCTTTGGAACTCCCTAAGTTTTGGATATGTTGTAGCCCTTGGCTTCGTGAATAACTTTTTTTTAGGTCTTACACTCATAAGTTTAGCCGGTTGGTCACCAGAAATACACAGGTGAGCATATGCTATGTCGTAAAGTGAAAACGAAAGTGAAAGTTACTATACGGCATCGGGCATCGACATGCCCAATGCCCAATGACCATATGTATATTTCTGGCGGCCAAAAGGTTGGACTCCTGGGGGTAGAATATTCACAAAAGTTGTCCAGGAAGGCGCCAAATTTGAAATTTTGCAAATAGTGCCCCGGGGCTATATCTGAAGTTCTCCGGTAATCAATATAAATATGTCAAAGGGGTTCGTTGTATCCTGATAATGGATGAGTAATCGTTACCGGCCAGTAACCAGTGGAACGGTCTCCGTATAGGCAAGGATTCATTGGTTCCGTCCACGTGATGGAAGGTGTTGGAACACCAGTCCCTTCGCAAACGAGTTCCTTCCATGTGTCTCCAATCAACCAACTCACTTCCTCTACCTCAGGTCCTTCAATCTTTGGTTCCACGATGTCTGCAAATATTCAATACAAATGTTCAGATACTCACTCTCTTTCAGGCGACATGACCTTGACCCCAACCTACCTGTAATGTTGAAAATCAGTGTTTTGTTGACCCACTTGGTAGAATCAGAGAGTGGAGCATAACAAGTGACTGACACAATGTCCTTTGTCATTTTCACCGTCAATTCGTTCCGAAGTTCATAATCTATGCCATCTCCGATTACGTACGGTCCCTTCTCTGTACGAGAGTAAAAGGAATCAGTCATACCTAGTCTATGTTACTGCCAGTCCCCTTCAAACCTTACCCCGCCATCACATTCTTCACCGATTAGGGTCACCGGTTCCGGTATACACTTACCCAT
>JAQFYE010002650.1:0-17423 GCA_034694305.1 Protaphorura glebata
CATTGAGAACAGCCAGGATAGTCAAACTGGTCAACCGAGAAAAACACAGGTAAATGGCCATGCTAGTTTGTTGTTTCGGTAGTCCTTAATCCGTGCTTCTCCTTTTTATAAAGTTGCATAACACGAATAATTTGTTTCTTCAGAATAATGATGCGGTCAAATACTAGAAACGTTGTGTTCCAACGGGTACTGGAGAAGCTAACAACTTTCAATTCGGACAGCTTTAGTAGTTCACCGGTGAGAACTTGCGGTGAATACCTTTCTGGCATCAAATTTCTTCAAGCATAAAAGAAGTGTATGAATAAAACAAGAAATGCGGTTACAATTCAGCTCAGTATCGTCGGTTGTGTCTTCACATTTGTCGACATCATTTTCAATTTTATCGAAAAATTCCTCCATAATATCCGACTCACTGGGTTCATCCATAGCCTGGTAAATAGAATCACAAAATGCGGCAACCATATTTGAACCTGAGTCTGTCATTGATTTCCAAATCTTTTCAACAGAAATTCTATATCTCCCAAGCACAGTTGACATTTCCTTCGTCACATCTGTGGCCGTGTGACGCACCGATTCAAATACTTTTACACCCAGCACGATATTCATTTTTTTCTTTACGTAGTTGTAGAAAGTGGCCAGCACACCCAAGTAGCTGCTACTCATACCCTTTTCGTCTAAATGTCAGCCGAGAGATTTATTCGCCGTGTCGAATTTAGTTTCTCAACGATAGTTTCACTAACCTTCGTCATAAGACCATCAATTAATTTTTCCAATGCCTGGCGATCCGGAAGCGAAAGTCTCGGATCTGCTATGTCGAAGCATTTATTGAAATCATCATTAATAACAAAGCTGTCTGTTATCGGGTTGGCTCCAAAGCAAATTGCAATTTGTCGAGAGAATCTGATTTGCTTCCCAGAAGATTTGTCATATTTGACATCGATTAGCTTCCCGAGATTGTTAATGTGTAATTGACCCGTCATATTGGCATTGGACATTTTCTTGACGGTTATCTTGTCACCAGCGACAACGATATTGTATTCAACATCATGAAAACGTTCCAGATGTTTCTTTAAATTAGTTTTATGCCTTCCACTTAAAGTGTTATTAGTACAAGTTCCGATTTTGCAGGTGGAAGTGTCCAGGGAATTGTCATACACGAAATAATTCCAAACAAGAGAATGTGGAGTTTTACCGAGAACTTTTTTTTTCAATTTGAATTCTCTGGTGTTGGCGCAACAACGGGTGGTGGTCCCCTTAGTTGTGGCTGTGAGGACGGTGGTAGTTTGGGTCGCCAAATCTAACCTCACGGGCCAATTATAGTTTGAACGGGTGTAGGCAACTTGGGCCGTTGTGCCTGTGACGGCAGTGGTAGTTCGCGTCTCCCAATCTGACCTGGCGGGCCTTGAACGGGTGTAGACTACTCGGGCCGTTGTGTCTGTGAGGGCGGTGGTAGTTTAATTATAGCTTGAACGAGTGTAGGCAACTTGGGCCGTGTTCGTCGAGTTTGAGTATCCACATATGGCGGAGCTAAAAATTATAAATGAAACGGGTGGTTACTGTACCAATAAACACACATTTTTAATACCTCATAAGATACACAGTTTTATTACCGTCCTCCGGGGAACTGTCCTCGCTTGAACCCAACGCATCTCTAATTTCTTGAGAATTTAGTGAATCTCTGGCCATTCTGGGTGGATAAATATTTTCTGAAAATGAAAGAGTATGTTATGGTTGAAAATTGGATTGGATGAAAAGAAAATATCCCCTAAAATATAGAGAACCGATGAAAATAAAGTAGACGAATTAAAATGCTAAGATTCGACGCGTTGCAAAAGTTTCAGCCAGATGCGTACTTCAATTAAATAGATACTCGTGTTTTAAAGCACTAATTGTACAGAGTACACCGAATTCGTTACTTCAGTGCATATTCGGTCGATTTCTTTAATAATTATTCAATCCAAATCCACTCTCACGAAACGACCGTATTAGTAATTCATTGCTAATTTATTTGTGTATTTTTAAAGGATTTTTGAAAAATTGGCGATAGACAATGAGAATTATATTTCACTTATTGCATTTTAGTTGGAAAAGTTCGAATTCCAGGTGAGCGATGAAAAGAATGAACTTACGTGTGCGTCACCAGATTCAAAGTTGACCTGAGTAAGGGTTGAACAATATTCAGCAACGACTGACACTGCTAACGAGTCACATTTCCAGGTCAAGCTCCAAGAAAATGAGAAGAAAGTGTACAAAGTCGTAAATGCGGTCCTGTCGTTTTGACGGATTCCAGAACAGTTGAATTTGCCTGCACAAGAAGGAAGAGCAACATAGGGTTTGCTCTATGACAAGAACCCATTTACAAACTCATTTCAATAGGGTTCGGTGCATTTGAGAACAGAGTTTGGGGTTCGGGTTCGCAGAATGGAATCTGTTGTTTGGGTTTGGGTTCGGTCTTTTTATTTGATAGGGGTTTGGTTTGGTTCGGCGAAACCCAAACACAAACCCTTTTAGCAAACCCATATAAAACCCCAAACCCATAAAACACAAACTTGAGCTTAGGTAGAATCTAGACCTTTGGAGACCTATAACGCTTCATTTACAGTTTATCACGAGTGAATGGACTAATATTTAACACTTTTCTCAATCTAAAATAACCTCGTGGAGTAATTTCAATCCCGTACTTGTTCAATTTGTCCCTTTCGGCCAAAGTTCAGCAAAATTAGCCGGGTTAGTCATTCGAATAGTTAGTTATAGCATCGGGTTGTTCGTAAATGTGTTGTTCGTAACTACTCATTTTGAGATTACGAAATAGTAAAACCTCCTCTGAAAGTTCTCCAGAATTAATTGCCACAAGTTACACGCCATGAACTTCAGAATTTAGTCGTCAAATTAAATATTTTTTTAATAGGTTTTTTCAACTCCACAGTTGATCACACAGAGGTTGTATTTATTTTTTGAGCTGTGCGTACATGCACATCAAGGACTGTTTGAATTTGCAGAAATTAACTGACATATCCATCGATTTTGAATCGACAAGTAGTATGTAGATTTCAGTCAAAATTGAAGGCTGCACTGGTGATTAAGATTTTATGGAAGTTGGATGATATTCGAAATTGCGCTTGCGTCATTTTAGTTATGTATTCCACGTGAATGATTTGAGGAGAATCTTTACAAATATTTATGTCGATTACACATAATATATAATGACGTTATTCCGTGGACCGAGGTCAAATGCATATTAACCATGTGCCCCGTGCTGAAATGTTTTACCTGAGATCCCACTTGGGTTGATCGATATTGTGGTCCCTGCTGTTGGGGGGAGAGAAAATACATATTAGACACCCTGTATTACTTGAACATTTTGTACTGCTAATTGGCACAAATTATATTATTTTTAGGTTGTGGTCACCCGCTGGATGTAAATTGGTTGAAGCTCATGTGATATACACAGGTCTCTACGTCACTGACTATCCAACCCTGCACTTGTCGTTTGATTGGAAATGTCTCTGTCATTATTGTCATGGACCGGTATAATTTTTAATGGCAGCTCGGTAAGAAATTATCTTGCAGAGTTTTTATGTTTCCTTTAATATTTAAAGTAAAGTATTTTTACCTCAAGTTGTAGATGGGTTTCACTTTTACCTTTTCCCAGGGTACGAATGTTGACAACAACGAAAGCTAAAATTCATGACGGCTATAGAATAAAATTACTACCATCTCTACTATCGCCTCTGTTTTGTAAGGGAGGAGAGATTGTAATTTTTTTACACTCTTTCGGACTAATTTGAATATTTATGTGGAACAGCTGCCATTCCTGTCCGTAGGACGGCCTTTTAGGACGTCGATACACTAGTAAAACATGTGTGTCTTTATAATAAGACAACTGGTACTATACCTTCCTGAAAATATCATTCACTTGTAGTTCACGTCCGGTCACTATTTCAGCATTGTAGTCACAAATGGCGTTCTACGGCCAGCTTGACAAGAATTAAGAGATTCTTACTTGGATAGACTCAGAAATTTTCTAGTTCGCAGCGAGGATTCTGGGCGTGTAAAAATTTCAAAATATAAATTTTGTAATAACGTTTTTTCCGGTTCTGAGTGCAGAATGTGATAGTTACACAATGTCCTAGCACTACATTTTCAGTTTTATGAAATATTGTTTTTAACACTGAACTAACTGATTAACTATTCACTAATTTTTTAACACACAAAATTATATTACGAAAGAGCTGCTCTTAAAATGTGTGACTCAGTGTCACTGTATAGATTCAAATTACTTGGATCTAATTTTCACTCGCGTCACATGACAAAAAAAAGTCCGAGTCTATAGTGTCGTATTCCTAAATTTCATGATAACATGATATCCTTTAAGTTTCAAGTTCAAATTTGAAGCCAAAATTCATTAAAGTTGTTCGGGTTATTTGTACGTGATTACTCATTTCCACATTTCAAAATAGTAAAATCTCTCAAGGTTCTCCCAGAATTAATTGCATAAAGTAAGTTATACACCGCGGACTTCATAATGTATCAGTCAAATTAAACTAGACATGTTTATCATAATCTTTAGAGCTAGCTGTTCGTAGATTGTAGCTCTTTCAATAACTTCAGTATTCACACAGAATGAATGACATATCCATCGGATCGGATAGATTTAGTGGATGATTTGATCTGAGCCATAAGGACTTACTGGTGATGAGGGGACAATTTTCTTGACATATGTTTCTATCGATTACAGATTAATCTATACTGAGAGGTGTTCCACGGTGTGTCAAATGCGTATGAACCACCCTGCATGTGAACATTTCGGTGGTTTTGACAGAACATTATTTTAGTCATTTGTAGAACCATTGTTTGAATATATTCATGTGATAAAGACTTCAAAATGGTATAATTTCCTCCAAAAGTTTAGAAATAATTGTTCAGTTACACGCCGTTAATTTAAAAATGCATTCATCCAAAGAAGTCGATTTCTAGAACAGGTAGCTGGTTAATTTATTATCCACATTGTATAATTTTACAAAACTATGCACGAGAATACTATAAATAGTGAAAACTTCTTAAAATATCCTGCAGAAATTGGTATTTAATAAATTAGTGACAATCAAAATTGTGACAACCATTTCAAATCAGCAGTGTCAAAATCTATCTACCTTCGACATTCGCTAAAATACTACCACTACTAGAGTCTCTTGACACAAACAACCCAACCGTACATCTTATTTGGGGAAATCAACATAGCTAGACAATATCCTGGGTCACATTTTTTCTTTACAGTTTTCCGGACATAGTACAGTACATTAATGTTCAGTTTCCGCTAACAATTCGGTATTAATGACAAATCAGTTTACATTATTCAATGTTGTTGGGCGCACTAGAACATGACTTTACTGTAAAAGTACCCAATTAAACCGAGCAAAATTTCAAAATTTGGAATACTAATAATTTTGATTTGATTCAATGGACCAGGAGTGAGAAACGTACCTTTCAAAATTTTTAAAATGGAACAAATATTTAAATAAGTTTATCACTATGTATTTCTATTTAACGGATCTTTGTATACTTACAGGACCAGGAACATTACACATCGAAATTCATCATTTCGAATAAACAAATTGCAATTGGTATTCTATCATCTGGAGCTGACGAATTACTATTATATAAATTATGATTATAAAATTAGGTTGTAAACTCTGGCACAAGTATGTCTCGCATAATCTTCCGTAAATTGAAGTCCAGTCAGAAGAGCTGAGGATGAGCAATTTGTCTTCCCTTCATTGGGTTGAGCATAGGTCTTGAGACTTCTAGTCTGGTCTGGTTCCTCGGACTTGCACCTGTATGAATGGGTTGGTTTGGCCATGTGAGCGCCACACTACGGGAACTTGATCCGCGTTACTTGGCGAGTGGTCGAAGGCTCTGTCATCCTGTAAGATGTCATACCTCTGGCAACACCTGACGGATTGGAACTTAGTGATGACCGGTTCGGAAACTAACTCTGCACCATTTGAAAATCAATTCAGCTAATATGCAGAACTGAAAGGGCTATACCTCAAAGAAAAAAGAAGTTTCTCACTAGAGCGTGTTCCACGTATAATCAATGCCTTCGATTAGTTAACTTTAACCAAACTTAATATCTCCCAACTATTCCCAAATAATTGACGACACAGATCGTCAATTTGATCGATGTTTTCGTAAAAAAAAATTCTTGTGATAAATCGAGGACTCGTCGATGGAAGTTTTGCTGTAATCGGTAGCATTTCTTTCAATTCGCAACTACAATTGGGAAGTCGAAAATTATTTAGAAATTTATAAAAAAAATCGAGTAAAGAAAATTTTAAGTATACTCTAATGATTTTTAAACTCTCAAGACTTATTTAAGCATTATGTTCCGTTAATATTACGGAGATTTAATATTTAATTATTTTTAAATACTCGTGTATTATTAGATATAATTATTTTTCAATAAAATGACGACAGTTGGTGAGAATAGGAAACAACTATATTATGGTAGAAATACAAATTAGTTATCTCGGAGAAAGAATAAATATCCGATTTCCAAAGAAATTCTTTTCACTTGTTCAAATAGTGTCTCATCTATCTAATAATTAAAAATGAAAAGAAATTAGCAAATCATAATTATATTTTCATTTACTGTATTAAAGAATTGACGTTTCTTTAACTATACAAAGCACAAGTGTAGGCGTGATAAAATGTACAATAAACTAATTATACAGAATTTCGACCATTTTTATGTTAAAATTGGAATTGATATTCTATCCAAAATTAAAATATTTAATTTTTTTTCTGTTTGCCCTTTGGAACATCTCTCTTCACAATTTTTTCAAAACGTTGAGCTGCTTCTGATTGGCCTTCAAATGAAGGTTCTATGCGAATGTCGCAGAAAAGAATTGGCCAAGCGTACTTAACTTTTCCTGAGCACAACGTACAATTAGTTAGAAATTTATAAAAAAAAATCGAGTAAAGAAAATTTGAAGTATACTCCAATGATTTTTAAACTGCCAAAACTTAGTTAAGCATAATGTACTGTTAAAATTTATGGAGATTTAATATTGTATTATTTTTACATATCCATACCTTGTTAATCATAATTTTTTCCCAATAAAATGATGACAGTTGGCGAGAATAGGAAACAACTAATGTATATTGTGGTAGAAATACAAAGAATTAGTCATCTTGGACATAGAATGAATATCCTATTTCCAAAAAAATTCGCTTGACTAATTAGTGTCTTGTCTATCTAATAATTAAAAATTAAAAGAGATTAGCAAATCATAATTATATTTTCATTTATTGCATTAATAAATTAACGTTTCTTTGCCGCAAGTATATAAAGTACAAGTGCAAGCGTGATAAAATGTGTAATAAATTAATTATCCGGAATTTCGAACATTTTGATTTTAATTTCTAAATCAGGATTGTTATTCTTTGTAAAATTGAAATCTTTAATTTTAGCCGATTCAGTTTGCCGTTTGTAACATTTCCCTTTACAATTTTGTAGAACCATCGAGATACGTGCCAGTTCATAATAGATATACGACGAAGAAAGAGTCACTATCTAATGTTCGTGAAGATTTTATTTTCACGAATAAACTTTTAAGTAAGCGGCGTGTAATTGGATAATTATTTCTAATCAAGTTTCGAAGGAGATGTTCACACACAGGTGGTTCATAAGCGTCTGACTCGCCCTGGACCGATGGATGTGTGGAAAAATTAAATTGTAATGAACTGTTTATATTATGACTCACACGTATGTGGAAAGATTTTCAAAGATTTTGCATTTAGTTATCGGAAATAAAGTTGTCCACAAAAATGGTGTACTCGATTTGGCGAGCTAATATCAAAAACAAAGTTCGAATAGTTAGAAAGTCAACATTATTTTAATATACGCGGGCGACGCATACGCCGCTTCGCTTCGCTCGCCCTTCTGTGGCGCAACCGTGACGGGACGACACACATCCTAGTTAACTTTGAAGGACGAAAATATTTATTATGCAGTTTGAATATGCATTAGAAAATAATTCTACTTCGACCTATCGTTCAGTTGCATAGATAATATCAATGGTAGAACACAACTCAAAAAAATTGAGTCTAGTCGAGTCGAGTCTCGAGTCGAGTTATACTACAACTCGACTCAACTCGTAAGCGCCGAGTCAAAATTTATAAATGAAATAAGAATTATACATTCGACTACCAGGTACATTTTCAAAGTATTTTCAGCCCTAAACCTATGATAAGATTATTCAAAACTTAACACAAAATGGGATATGAATGCTTCAGGAATAAAACAAATGAATACAAACTACCACAAAGTAATTCCCCCATCATATATTTCTTTATAATTATAAATATGTATTTTAAAAATATCGCAATGAAATGAAATGAAATACGAAGAATAGGAACTATTAAGAGAAATTCACTACAGTTATGGTTTGGTCAAGTGTAAATTCAGATGCGGTATTATTCAACCAGTGAGGTCAAACTGAGTCAGTCCATAAAGTTCCAGAACTTTGTGAACAGATGCGCAGTCCAGAGGTCAGCAAGGTGAGCGCGGTGGTTAACAGTCATATTTTCACTTTGCTGGTTTCTAGATGCGCATGGGTCATCGAAGGGAACTGAGACTTGGAGACTCTTAGCTCGACTGACACCCAACATAAATTAGGTCATCTAATGACCCTACAGAAGTGATGCCCCAAATTTTGCCATACAATTTTTCTTTGGCGTCAGTAGTTATGTACAACATATAAGAATGCGATTTTAAATTTAAATCGACGAAGTGGTCAATAATCTTTTCATTCTACATATGCAAATTCAATCGAATTTTTAATCTACGTTGAACTCCGCGGATTCTCGTAAGATTTTCACTGCTTCAAGTTGGTTGTAGAACAGTCCAGAACTTAAAAAGAGACACCTTCGTGCGCGACACATTAATTTTTTAATTTATAATTTCATTGCTGAAAATATTTGAGTTTGAGTAAAGTTTGAGTACCAAAGTACCAGCATGAATTAAATTTTACGAAAAATTTACTTTCCAAACTTGTAGGTAAAAAATTCCTCAGATATGCATTTTGAAGAGGATTTAAAATAAATGGTGTATTGTAAGTTTTAGCATTCAAAATACTCACTGACAGGACGTGTAAAAATTATTCTTTCTTCATTGGTGCGACAAACCGCTCATGCTAATGGCTTGAAAGTCATATTTAATTACATTACAGGAAATGTTATCACGTAAGAGATTGTCCATTGATCTTGACAGAATAGAGGACACGACACGAAGGTAGTTGAATTTTGAGACACTTGTTTCAAAACGGTAGTCAAATTTTAGTTAGCTAATGATTTCTAATTTCTCTGACATTGTTTAAACAATTTTTACTTTTTTTGACACTTAAATTGTCCAATATGTGCCAGTTTATGATAACGGTAACAATAATACATAGTCACTAATGATCTGTTATTAAACGTAAATCTATTTGCACTAATTAGTGTTTGAATCAGCGGCGTTTAATTACACAATTGGTTCTGAAGAATTTTCGGAGGAGATTCTACGATTTTGAAGTATTTATGATATGAATAGATTAACAACGGCTTTATCAAAGAATATACTAATATTCCGCCAAAACTAACGACATGTTCATTTTCAAAGGTGGATCATCTATAAGCATTTAGCACACCATGGACCACTGCTCAGTGTTGCATATGCTGGTGCTGCAAGGAAAAAGTCATTATACAGATATATATTTTATTTAAATATTTGTCAAGAAAGTCATGGAAAGATCAAGATCTGCGCAAATGGTGCAGGATTTTACTGAACCTAATATTTAAAATCTTCCGTATATGATGAATAAATTATGAAGGCCACGGCGTGAAATTTATAGACATTTAATTATCGAGAAACAGACTTAACTATTTCGAAATGTCGAAGCAAATAGTTCCGGACGATGGATTTGGAAATAATCCGTACTTTTCGCCCTAGCTAAGATTTTTGCAAATATAGAAATAGGATGGTTCACAAACACTTGACTCATCGTTTACTATCAGAATACCTTTGGTGTTCCATGGCAATGTTAATATAGTCATTATATAAAGAATCTTATTTTGAATACAATTGTCATAAAAATCGAACAATTCGAGAGCTCATAAAAATAGGTCATCGCCAGAACGATTTCTTCAAATATACATTACTAGACTGTTCTTTCTCCTACGGATTCATTAATGATCTACCGTCTATTACTAAATTTTGTCTTATGATCCTATTTGCTGACGATTCAAGGTTATTGATCTCGTGCTACCCTAGCGAAATTGAAAGTACCATTAGAAAAATAGAAGAAGAAACAGAATATTCAGTGGTTAAAAATAAAATGCCTTGAACTAAATGCCGATAAAACCGAATTATTGTCATTGGATCGTCTGACAATGTAAAGAAAGTCGGATCAGATTAGAGTAAACAACGAGGTTATAAAATCAAAGCAATCAATAAAAATTGTTCGTGTTTACTTGGATGCCACCCTTTCATTTCATGTAATGTCCATATTAAAAACTTGACTAAATCATTGTACGCAAAAATAGCTCCTCTGTACACAATTAGACCAGCATTATCAGAATGTAATACGATTAAACTTATTAAATGTATTCTTCTCCCACATTTAAAATATATGGTTAACGTCAGGGGAATGACAAACAAGGTAAACCTAAAACCTATTGAGAAATTTCTAAAATGCGCTGCAAGACTTGGGTTAAACAAAAGGAAAAGAGACAGTATTACTGAGGATATGAATATAGTGCCAAAATGGCTAGGTCCTAAAGGCTACTCTATGTACAATGTTCAAAACTAAGCATGGTCCTAATTCTCCTGCTATTTTTTTTTTGTTTGAAACAAATCATCAAGTACATGAGCATAATACCAGAAACGCTAAAGATACATGTTGATAATGTTGATGGCTCGAAGTCATTCAAATACATTGGACAAAGTACTGAAACTTGTTAAACTGGCATGAGTAGTGTTCATAAAACAAATTTAAGAAAATTGCAAGAACTTTTGTATCAAACAAAATTAATAGAGTGTAAACATGTTTATGTAAATAATTAAGTTAAGATTACTCTATTGTGCTCACTATTCGACGAGTTCAACCACTCTTAAAATGGAATTACCCGATCATGGGAAATTGTGCTATGCTATATAAATAAATAAATAAAATACATAAATAAATAAATACGTGTGATCTAAATTAAGATCCTATGAGATCTACTCTAGCATTTATAGCATGGCTATATAAATAAACTAACACGTGAATATGCGGTCGGAATGTTAACAAGAGTGAAAACTGACATTGTTGACCTTAGCAGAGGATATTAAACTATCTAATGTAAATTAATGACTGACTGTCATTGTGAGCTCTGATTAGGAATATAGTATAGCTAAATTTGAATGAACGAGGACATTTTAGAATATGAAATTCGTCATTTGCCATTATGCCTTGCATGGAAATGATTCGCCCATAAGCAAAGCAGATTTGGACTCTAAAAATATATCATTCAGGGTTTAGGAGATAGCATTTGAGAACTATTTTATCCCCTTTGTGCTCTTCACTATCATACAGGATGAGTTATCGTTGCAATCCAAGTTCATGTTCAAAATAGCGTGCTCTATGTCTTGGCATACTGTTATACTGAAGGGAAATCAATTTGATTTGTACTGTACTGAACAGTTTGGGCTATGGCAAATTATTAAATAATTATTTGCGAAATGGTTGATTGTAAATGGACCCTGATGCCGTTCCAATAGACAAATATTATTCGTCGTAACGTGGAGCTTGTTACAATATCTCCAATTTAGAGGTCTCGTAGAAATAGTCGAATTGAGGAATATTTAAAAACAGCGGCGAAATATATATAAAAAAATCATTGTATTTAGCTTCATGTAAAAGTGTTAACTTGTGACCAAGGTCTCGTGATAAGTATGCAAATGAAACGTTATAGGTCTATCTTCACCTGTTCAGGATTCAGCACTGCGGCTGGGACCGCTTCAGCGAGCACCATCTTGGCGTAACTAGCTATAGGCCGACTAGGCACAGGCCTACAGCAAATTTTGACTTAAGGCCGGTTCCAACCGCTTGACCAACAAAATGGGAGAAAAACTTAAGTTCTTTAAGCTACAATGGTCATGTTTTCTTCACGCTTCGCGAGAATAGTTATCCAAGGATAGTGTAAAAAAAATTCGGCGCGCTTTGCGCGCATGACATCAAAGTCGAGTCAATATTTCACTTTCACTTTCAAATTATAAAAGTTGGGAAAAATCTGGCCAGTCCATAATCGCAACATGGCCAATTGTGCCGAGTTTCAAATTTTCCGGTACTAAACAGTTTGAGTTATGATTTGATTTCACTGTCCTCTAACCAAAGTCTCGACCCTGTAAGACCATTGCTACTATCCATGGCTATTCCTTCTGAAAAGAAAAGAAGTTCACGTCCTGCCAGTATTTCAGAATTGTAGTCACAAATATTATTTACAAATATAGTTTTATACGTACGAGCGTTGACGTATTGGTGTGCCAAGTGGTCAGTTTGGTCAAATGTTACTTATTAAATAATTTTGACTATGGTATAAATTCTCCACTAAGAGTTCACAAACTTTGATTTGACACACACATTTGTAACGCTGACCAGTGGTCGACGGTGGGGAAAATGCTTTTAATGTTATAATCCATGCTGTATGCGAACGTATCGTTGGCATTGGCGGATGATTACTGTAGAGATTCGTAAAACCGTTGATTGAACCTATTCATATGTTAAGTACTTCAAATTTGTATAATCTCCTTCAAAAGTTCCTCAGGAAGAATTGTCCATCTACATGCTACTGATTTAATAATTTATTCCTGCAAATAAAGGTCATTTATATATTCGTTTTTTAAATTACCGACACGCGCACACGAACGGGCACATTTGATAACTCAGAATTATGAAGAAAATTTTAAAAGAGTTAAAATATTTCTTAAGCAAATAGTAATAATTAAATTATTGACAAACAAAAATGGTGACAACCACTTTCCAACAACAGTGTCAAAATTAACAACCTGCGACCTTCCACTAAAATATTATGTAGTTTAGAGAACTAACCATAACGTTTTATAATTCCCTGGTCCTAGTTTTCTTAGATATTGAGACATAGTACATTAGTTTTCAATTTCCAAAAAACTATACAACCCAATCGAACAATATCTCCTAATTTGCAATACTAATCATTTGGGGAGTCAACAGACTGGGGACTGCCACATCTCAGATTTTCAAATTGAAAGAGCATTCGAACTAAAAAATGTTTTTGTAAAATGTAAAAAAAACTTTTTACTTGCATCCACTTTCTTGTAGACATTAAACAAATGGGACTACACACCTTGTTAGTATATTGTAAATTTATATTACAATAGATTAAACAAATTAGAATCGGTGCTAAATCAGCTAGAATTGTCAATAATAAAATCAGCCATTGTAAATTCTGCCATCCTCATTCAGCTTCTTTGAAGGGAATTGAAGGCACTATATCTGTAGGTATTGTGTACATTAAGTTCCTGGAATGCCAAACCTTACGACGCAATCCCTTCAAAATACATACCTTCATTGAGTGTGATAAAAGCGAGGATCTACTTCTTGAGCTAAAACTGTGATCAGTTTAGTCAAACTTTACCTTAAGCGGGGGTTTCCATTCACAAAGTAATATGTTTGTGTGATACTAGTGGAGCACTATCGAGTGACGGCTGGTTGTATCACGGACGGATGATGTTGCGTTAAATTTTATTTGTCAAAATTATGACGAGTTTGGAAATGTGTACTTGCAGAATTATGTACAGAATCAGGGCCGGACTGGCGACCAAGAGGCGCTGGCGGCGACAACATTAATGGTACGGGGCGGAGGGCGACTTACGTCCATGCCCCTAATGTTAAATTTCTCGGGGCGCACGCAGCAAACGCCGCATCGCCACAATGGCCAGTCCGGGCCTGTACGGAATGGCTGATAATAATTTCTCCCATAAATGAAGCCCATCGTAAAAAAGTGGAATATGAATTTTCAATAATATATTGAGCGGATAGAACAAGTGTAATATATGGCAATAATCGTACCAGTGGCGAGGAGAGCAAAAGTTCTTAAATAATACGAAACAAATTCAAGGTAAACAGAAACCGTAGACTTCTGTTAGGTTAAACATAAATACCACAATACTCCGGATCTCTGCAGAAATTGTGTGTTAATTTACTGGATTCTAACATAACTCGATTTTCAGCACACCCCCTTCAAAACAGTCAACCTTCAAAACAGTAAATAAAAATACGACGAACTGAATTGGTTAAGGATGGCGTATTTGTAAACTAAAATGTTAGGGTTCCGTAGTTTGTGTGACTAGATGCGCTAACCTCTTAATATGCTAGCGAATGGTCGAGGTTTCAAAATGGTAGTCGCAATTTACGATTGTCACTTATTTAATCTTCAGTATTTTAATTAAGTTATTTTATCTGCGTTTGAATTCTCTCATATAATTATGAGAAATAAGCGACGTGCCGGTCTCCAATGAACATATAATGAGAAAAGGATTGATGAACTGTCAAACCTATAATATTCTTTGACGAATTAATATTGAGATCAGCGGCGTGCAATTGGGCAGTTATTTCTGATGAACTTTCGGAGGAGATTCTACTGTTTTGAAGTATTTAGGATATGAATCGGTTTAGACGCCGGTTTCATGAATGGCTACATAAACTTTATGTTTTCACGGTAACATCGGATTTTCCGATTTTTGAAAACATTTTAGATCGTGATGACAGGTTTTAAGGAAAACAACATTCGATCTTCCTTGCCAAAATTACGAGAACAAAAACTTCCCTCTCTGCGTTTTTTTTCAAAATACTTGTGAATTTTTGTGAGTATAACAGCGGGCATCAGTTACTTATGTCTAATTCAATGTTTGATTTCAACAAATCAACAATCGTAATGACCTCACTGATCGCTATACGTCAGTTTTTTTAAATCCTGACGTGTTATCTTGGTCTTCATTTCCGTGGATTGTCGATACAGGTCAGATCATTTGGCATTGTATGGCCCCATATTTAGGACATTATGGATTCATCAGAACGAGGAAAGTCAATTTAGTCCTATGTACCGTCAAGGTGAACCTGGAATATGACCTCCGCGCAACGTATATTTGCCTTTGACTATGACCACTCTGGGAAATGTGACCACCTCGTTCTGTAAATAGTCGACAATAGTGTTGTATGGGTTCGGGGTTTTGCATGGGTTTGTCAATTGGGTTTGGGTTTGGATTCGGCCGAACCAAACCAAACCCTGACAAATAAAAAAACCCGAACCCAAACCCAAACGATAGATTTCGTTTCCAGAACCCGAACCCCAAACCCAGTTCTCAATTTCCGAAAACCCAATTCAATTGGGTTTGTAAATGGGTTCGTTTAACCATGCTTAACCTCTATGCTAATGCTTCTCAATGGTACCCGATATTAGCAGCAGTTCAAAACAATAAGGAGTGGTCACTAAATGACCTGTCCAAAATGAGGTGTCATTGGAACCACAAGGTCATGGGAAGTACTTGACCCATTTTCAGCCGTTCGTGGTGACCTGAGCGTCTTCCAGAGGTATCGGCATCCATTTTTGTTGAAACCCAATTAAGAACCCAGTTCCGAACCCGAACCAAACCAAACCCTGGTTTCAAAAAATTAAAAAACCGAACCGAAACCCAAACCAATCTAGAAGAATGAAAACCAAACCGAAACCAAACCCTATTCACAAAAATTTTGGCAAAACCAAACCAAACCCGAACCCTTGCGAACCCATACAACACTATTTGGACCCAGACCAGAATATCCTGAGGGTCAAACCAGTTACACTTCTCGGGACACAACCTTCACTAAACTTGTTCGGTTGGAAATAATATTTAGTGATAGTGGTGAGGTGACCTTAGCGAACCACCATCAATGCATTCAATGTGTTTACTGCATAAGGTCTATTAATGTTAATGTACCATATGATCGCGTGATGATTTTTTAGTGTATTCAATAAATGATTTAGTCCGTCTTCCCTCGATCGGGTTAAACTTGAAGTTCACAATCTAAACTAAACTACTGAACTAAATAAATTAATAAGGATTATGCAGTATTATACACGTTTAGTATGTCGTAAAATTAAGAAACGTCGCATTATTTTCATTTTAACATTATCTCAGAAGACACCAGACCATTGTAGTTGACGGGCAAACTTCCTATTCGAAATGTTGACGAAGCGTTTTCTAAGAAGACTTCAAATCATATTCTACGTTTTTTCATTCTTCTGTATTGTTCCATTGGATTGGGATTCCAAACAGACCACGTTTCACCCGACCAAATATAAATTCCGACTCTATCTTAATCGCCTCATATCCTTGGGTTCGCCATACATATTGCTCTGGTACGGAACCTGTTTCGGACTTGATTTTTGGATAAATGGGATGTCAGCAACGGCATTGATTGTCAATATGTTCTATCTGCTCGGAGGATCCCTCGCAGCCATGATGCTTTACTCTTTGTCAGTACACAGTGACCATCTCGCATGCCTGGTTAACTCTTTCTTCGACTTCGACAGATCATTTCAAGGTAATTTGAGAAGCACTACTGCAATTTTGTATATTTATTAAAATTTTATTTTTGTAACCTATACGCATCTAAAAATTCTTAAGTCAGATCGAAGGTAACTACTTTTTAACATTGTGGTATAGTGAGCTGTAAAAAAGTTCGGTAATTTGTGACCACACGAACACTACTTTCGTGAAAATAATTTGGAATCGATAACTTGCGTTAAAATGGGGTGGGGATTACATTTGAATTGCAAATCATGTCGACGCTTTCTGGTCTCCTGAGGCTTCGACGGCCGAATAGAGTGTATAGGCCATAGTTCATTAGGAAGTCCTGAAGATTGAGAGTCAGATTACAAAATATAAATATAGCGCAAAATCTTTAGCCCTAAAAGGTTGAGAAATAAAATAATTACTCGAATTTTCACTGGAACTGGCGAAAAATTAAAACGTTTGTTTTTATTTAAGAGGCTGCTATTTTGAACTGTGGAGTCAAAGAAATACGTCAAAGCCAGTCGAAATCTTGCTTAATTGTGTTAGTTTTTCACTAATTTTATCTACTTAAAATAAAATCCAATTGGGCTCTGTATATATGGTAGACGTTTTGATGTATTTTCCCTCAACTCTAATTTTTGATTTGGGTCTTGAAAAATCACAAAAAAATCTATTTCTAAATGACGGCGAAAAATTTTCAAAAAAAAAATTGTGCGTCATTTCAAAATTTTGAAACAACATTTTCTCCATGCAAAAATATGTAAATGGGGCGCAACGATTTCATACACTTCGCCTCAATTCTAAATTT
>JAQFYE010002651.1:0-17417 GCA_034694305.1 Protaphorura glebata
AATCTCTCTCAATCACTCTCTATACCCTCTTAACCACTCTCTATACCCTCTCAACAACTCTCCCATGTCCTCACCTCAATCACTCACAACCCGCAAACGGGCCTAAGCTGCGGCGCGAAGCGCCGCAGGTTTTTTTTCTCTAAAATTGCTTCAACCTTTTCTTTTTTCAAAAGAATTGGACTCATGGACGCTTTGCACAATGTTGATTTGAAAACCTTTGTCCATTTTCTAAGTTGTATGTCGTTTTTTTGTTGTTGCTTTCCCTATGTTTTAATCTTTGCTGTCTGCGATTTGTATTATTCGTTCTGGAAACGAACACACGTAGTCCCCGTGCTTAGCCATGTACCGTTTTGCGGCGCTCGATATTTTCTAGGCATTACTGGTCCTTAGAGCATAAACAGCAGAAAAGAGCACTTTTAGGAGATAATCCTATGTCTCGCATCAAAACGGACAAACAGACAGACGGACGGACAGACAGACGGACTGGGCACCCGCAATAAGTCATTTACTCCGTATATTACGTCGCACGACTTAATAAACACTTCCGATTCAAAATTACAACTAAAAAACTAAAATGAATGAACAAAAGACAACTGTGCACATAGATCCCTTGTATAAATTACAACTCGAATAAAGTTTAAAATGATAAAATTTTGAATTTTTTTTGCACCATGGAGTTGTTTTTATACAAATTAATCTCGAATTCTTGTCACTTAAGTGCAACTCGTACATATTTTTCGACCAACCAACCTAACCATGTAAGTCAGTTCTAGTTTCGACTCAACCGGTATATTGTCAAAATTACGGGAAAAGACTATCGAATTATTTGAACCCAATTCATTGCGCAGGGACACGCATAACCTTCCCCTTCCCAGCTGTAACGAAATCTGGACGATTTAGAGATAAACTGAGATATTTTTTGCATTTTGTTGCGATTCTAAATAAAGGGAACAACTTCCGTTTAGCGGGCATGGGGTTAGAAGTCTGAAAATTTTTGTGTAAATACTAGGGGGTCCCCTGATAATTCTGAGATAAACAGTTTTTGGCGGTCGGCCATTTTGGATTACGCCATTTTGATTTTTCAAGTTGCTCCGATCGGGCTGAAGATTTTCTTGGTGACGCTTGAGGAATTCCCAAGGTCAACTGCATTGAAATTTTTTTTGCTTAAACGCCATCTTGGCCACCATTTTGAAAATTCTAAACCTGCTCCGATCGGGATGATAATTTTTTTGGTGACACTTGAGGACATCCCAAGGTCAACTACATTGAAATTAATATATTCGGCAGTCATGCATTTTGAATTCCGCCATCTTGAATGTCACTGAATGATTGGGGAATGCGGCACTGAATGACTGGTCTAGCCGCCGACACACGTGAAAATCCCACGTGTACGGTGACGTATTTTTGGACCGCAAAGAACAATGGGACGCTTCTTCTATCTGGGGGGACGAGCCCACCCTCACCCCACTCGCTCGTCACCCCACTCGATTTTATATTCTTTGACCGAAAGCTTGGAAATCCCGAAATTCTGCGCAATGCGCATAACTTTGGACAGAGTTCCCCCCAGGTTCTACACCTTTATGAACGGGAGGGTTGGAGTTGGCCGTTCACCTGGTGTTCTACCCGGCGGTCCCATTCGACAGCCAATTGCGCTTTAACATCCTGCGCATCATTCACGAATACCGCAAATCCTGTATTAAATATGATATCAACATTGATTTGGAAGCCAGCTGTGACCGTTTTGCGACACCCTATGCACAAAATTCTTATGACAACCGTACAATTTTGGAGATTGCTTGATTGAAAAGGTGCCTATTATTTTGAAACATTCATTAGTCAAGAAAATAATTCCGCTTGTGTACTACTTATCAAATTCATATTTTTTGTCAAGTACTTTTTCAATTACTTCAGATTTGGACGCTGAAATGGAAAGTCAAAATCAATGAAATCCTGGGAGCCTGACGATTCAATATACATAGGTATTATTATTTCGTTGTGTAAAAATATTTATAGTGAACTCGTCGCGGCGTGACAACTGCGAGCTGTTGTTGAATGTTGCGAAATTTTACAACAATGGACATACCGGATTACCGTTTCCAAGGTAATCGTCAACGACGATCCTCGGTCTAAACAAAATGATATCAATTATACTCCAAGAAGAGAATTTTCATGTAGTCAAAAAAATAATTTCGCTGATCGTGTTTTCAATTTGACAAAGTAGTTATAACAATTGCGAGAGAATGCTATAATCAAAATCATCTGTTGTGCTTCACTTAATATCTTACAAAATGTTTTACGGCGAAGAAGATTCGACTTTTCAAAATTTGCCGCCTGAGGTAATAAATCACTACTGTGATATTTCTTTGCCTAGATTCCATGCTTGGTGCTTTCTCGGTCGTAGAAATTCAGGATCAGCCATGATTTCAGAATGTGTGATACCTACCTGAATTGCAGTCATCCCACAACTGCGGACACGTAACAAGTGTAGCTTTCTTTTTAATTTATATATTTCATTTTCTTACAGATGATCGTTGCGGTCTTAAATCTCGTGGACCTCAAGGGGAAACAATCTGGTCGTTTGGTTTGCAGGCGATGGCGGTGGATTTTGGATCATCCAAACTCAGGACTGGTTTGTTTCAAACAAACGAAGATGACGGAATACTTTATTCAGTGTCTTTTGAAATCTCAACTTTACATTGACCACCTTGTACTCCAGTTCATGAAAATGACATGGCCTCTGATGACCTACTCTCGAAATAAGTTTCCTGCTATTCGACAACTTACTTTGGGATTCGGCAACTCTGATCAGTCATTGAAGGTCATCTTGCAATATGGATGCGCACAGACGGAGTCCCTTACACTGGATGACTGTTTCAGGGATTTCCGATTGGACTCCATGTCACGTGTCCTATCAGGAATGCGGTGGAATCATTTGACCGAATTGACCCTCAACGTCATTGCTGACGTAAGTTTTACTCTTGCAACCACAATGCAGGATTCTGTCTATATTAAATGGTACGCTGGTCGCTTCCTCTCTTGTTTTCCTATGCATTAGATGCCATGGGGATATCGACTTCGACCCCGCCGGGCGGGTCAAAACCACATTGAGGTCCCGAGTTATTATGATTTTCGGAATCTGCATATTCTTATTGACCAATCCACCGAGTTCCATATTTTTTCCGAACTTACAGTTCGCGAGGTTCTAGTCAGTGCTAAGTTAAACGCTGACCTCTTCGATTCGGAAAATCCTTATTCACTGTTGCCAGGACCCACGAGTTTTGAATCGATTGCATAAACTTTAATTTCACAAAATGACATTTCCAGACTCACCACGTCGGTGGGATTGAATCTCCTGAGGTCACCAGTCTCAAAAAATTGCAGGAGAATAATGTCAATGCAATGGAATTGATTTTCAAGAAAGCAAGAATTCCGAATTTACGAGTACTAAGTTTGGACTTACTCTCATTTGGACAAGATGAAGTTTCAACCAGAATCAAGAAAGTCAAGTCAAGCTTTGCGATCTTTCTCGAGCATCACTCGAAAACTTTGAAGGAACTCCGACTGAACCTTTTTCTGGTTTTCGTCCCTGCAAACCCTGGAGGAATATTGACTTTTCCAAATATTCCTGCACCATTGTTCTCAGCGGAACAGCAAGAATCTGTTGCCCGAGATTTGAAGTTAGCAAGTCTGGACATTTCTACAACATATTTTGATGCTCTGGTCCACCTCGGTACGTGTGTCATTTTTTCTCAGATTCAACAAGCAAACCTGGGTCGTAATTGTCCTTCAATTATTTCTGCCACTACTCAAGAGTGAATCGTCAGGGCGGGTAAAACATTGAAATCTAGTTGCGATTTGATATCTGCAATGGTGGGCCACTCCATGCACATTTCGGGTTCAGGTCATCAAATTCGTCTTTCCTGTTGTCAACTGTCAGTGGCTGTGTGAGTTGAATGACCACCCTCTGTCTCGTCTTTGGAAGGTCAACTTTGCTGACCCAAACCTAAAATGTGCTTGGAATGACCCACCATTCCAGATTTCGAATCATGTCAAGGTTCAGTGGTACGAATATAAATTTTCTTCTAAAATTAGTCTCCTTGACGTTTCACTCGTTCATTTTGGACATTAACTCAAAGACAAAACAAGAATTGTGGATTGATAATAAAGATGTCTCTCCTCTTTCTGTTCACTTTTAGTACCTCCATGTATCTGGGAATCAGAAAATCTTAGCAAGTTTAACTGGTTTCCAACATGGGGTCACGCCTGGTTGAAGTTGAATCCGATCTCTACTGCGATGCCTATTGCCACTGCCAGACCTATCCAATCACTCATTGAACGAAACCGCAATACCCTGACCACCGTGACAACCACTTTTATCGACGGCGACATTGGTGTTGATCCATTTCAAATTTCTTGGCTTGAGTCGTGCCCTCATTTGAATGAATTAACCCTCACCAACTGTGAAAAATTTTTGGGCGTTAAAGTACAGCTTCCGACAGTGAGGAAACTTCACATTAACTTCATCAAAAATTTCGAGTCCATTGAAGACACGAGTACTTGGATCTCACGGACATTCCGAAATCTCGAAACTGCTCAGTTTTCATTTCGTTTCACTACTGCCCTTCAAAATTTGCATTTCGATTGGATTCAAAATATGTTGCTCTTACCAAGACTTGGAGAGATCCGATTTGGGTTTACGCACTACTGGTATGAAGATAATGAAGAATCACATGAAGTGAACTTGATCCGTCAATATTGCAGTGACAAAGACAGACTGATGTTCAGGGGGCAAAGACAAAGTAGACGTGCAGCTTACACGTTTCGCACTGGGTCATGCCTCATCAAAATACTTCCATCTCAAAATTATAACTGAATTGAATGAACAAAAGACTTCTGTGCAAATAAATTGTACGCACATTCCTTGTCTAAAATATGAATATGAATAAAAACATGAAAAAAAATTAAAAATTAGAGTTTTTATATAAATTAACCTAATTCTTGTTAAGTCAGTTAAGTACAACTCGTAAATATTTTTCAACCCAGTGAACTGCATGCTCGAAGTAACGGAATATTGTCGAAAGTAACTTCAGAACAGTCGAGTCCACTTGTCGTGATACGTTGTAAAGTGTAACATTCGTAAAACAAAATGTTAAGAAAGCAACTTGATCAAAGAATACCGCAGGAAGGGCACGGCAAAAGACTTCCTGTCAGAGTTTGCTCATCTTTTGATATGTAGCCCTTGATCTCCTGAACAATGTTTGTACATGTCCCAACGCGAAAGGTCAACTCTGGTGACCTCCAGAGGTCACGAAAGTTCGACCCCGCCGGTCCCCTCATTACGTTAAAAATTGCCCCTACAAAAGTTGTTCCACTCATTGAGACAAGCAACTTTTTCCTCTGTCAGTTTTCTCTACGGTCAACTCCCGATGTCTCAGGTCCATCTGTTGAATCATGACCATGACACCATCGTTGTACGTTTGGATAAATGCTTCCCATGAAGCGCATAGAATCCCAAGACCTTCGGAGGCAAATTTTTTTTTCCACTATTCATAACATAGGTAGCATGTAAAAGTTGTTTTTACAAAGCTTTTGTGACCCTTTGCCATTCAAATGTTGCACTTTGTTGACCTGAATTTTTTTGTTCGTTCGAATTCGGTCAAAGTTATGTGCAAAGCTATGCAGAGGTACATTATACCCCCTAGCTGCCTTCGGCGGCCAGGGGTATCAACTTTCATTTTACCTTAGGGGGGTATCCGGGTACTGACGGGTATCCGGGTACTGACGGGTATCCGGGTGGGAAGGTATGAATCTTGGGTGTCTTTCTCCGGTGGGATTTAGGCTATAAATGTGAAAATATAAACCGCACATACCTTATGTGTTTTTGCGCAGGGCTGTATAATTTTGCTTTCATCATTCATGCCTTTACATTTATTTTGACAGGTGCCCCTCCATTCATTGCAGAAAATGGAAAGAAGACAATTGAAAAAATTTTGAAGGGGAAATTATGTCTTCCAGCCTATTTGTCTTCAGACGCGAAAGATATTATTCGAAAATTACTCAAACGTCAAGGAAATCAAAGACTAGGCTATGGAATAACGGATGCGGATCCAATCAAAATCATCCATACTTATGCAATTGGGGCGTAATCTTATCACGGAATGTAGAACCTCCGTTTAAACCATTTCTAAACAGTGATGATGATGCATCCCTGTTTGACTCCAAATTCACTCAACATTTTTCCTTCTTTTGTTGACAATTTTTGACTTTTCTGTTTAAACTTAAGGGAGAAGCAGTTATAAATTGAGTGCTTGTATGGAAGAAAGTACTAAGTGCAGGCCGAAAGGCCAGCACTTAGCACTTTCATCCATGAAAGCACCCAATTGCTTCAACTCACTCGAATCATTTTGCTCGACCATTGCATTGCATTGTGTGTCACGCGGAGATATCGGGACTTGTCTGTTTGAGTGATCGTATGATGTCTGTCCGCAGGATGGAAATTAGCAAGTTAATTTCAAAACTTTTTTCAACTATTTTTCTGAAATTCCAAAACTAAATTAAATACGCGTTGCGATTACGAGTAGGAGTTTGTTTAAAAAAAAAAGATGTAATTCTAAATTGTAATGTCGTACAATTTATTCCAATTTACGTTAGCGGTGTAAAAATAAAATCAATTGGAGTTCTAAATATTCTGTTCTTTGCACTGTTTACTGGTTAGGCTTATAGGCTTGGATCGTTCGATCTAAGGCTCGGATCAGATCAGATAATTCGGATAAGATATCAGATCAGATCAGATCAGATCAGATACGGATAAGATATTTTTTTTATCAGATCTGATATTTTCGGATAAGATCGGATAGCTCCAATCAGATATCCGATCAGATTCGGATTGAACATTTAATCTAATAAGTACCGAGTATCCGTCAGATATCTGATCAGATGTCAGATATCCGTCAGATATCTGACCCAAAATGTCAGATCAGATATCGGATTATCCGATCCGAAACTTCTTATCAGATATCTGATCTGATTTGAAACGATCAGATCAGATAGAATGATATCTGATCTGACATATTTCAGATAAGATAAGATATCAGAGCAGATAGGCGATTATCTTATCTGATCCTCGATCGAATGTTTGGTTGAGAACTGCTTGTGTTTTCTCATTTAATTCTGTTTTTCATTTCTTTATGAAAATTCATAATACCCCAGCGAATCATCCTAGATTGACCATACTATTAAAAATTATTCCAGCACATTAATTTATGTCCGAATTAAGTCTTTCAGAGAATATTTTTTAAGTTCATTTCAGGAGTTGCATATTAATGTGATACTCAGTTCTCCACAGGCAGGATAAAGAATTTTTGCACTAGACTTCGTTAACCTGACAATTTCAGTTCTGTCATTTTTATGACTTTGACTTTGTCCAGGTAGATGTCATCGTAATCCCTAAAGGTCACCTCAGATTGGTAGAAGAGACCGGAACCGGACGTTACCTGACCAGAAGACGCGTGGTTCTAGCATAGACATCTTACTTCGTAATCGTAGTCCATTATCACCCAAATTCAAAGGTTTACTTAACAAACTAAATTCAATTATACAATAATACTGATGCTGTAGTGTTGGTCTGAAATGTAAGCCAATCAATGAGCATTGTGATTGCGTGAATTTCAGGAAAAGAAAGAGTCTAATACTCGATGGCCAGAGCCAGAGTCACAGAGATGGGATCCTGTTCACTCAGAAACTGGTGGCAAAATTGAATTATAAAATTGCATATTTGGATGGACCACGAGGATTTAGTGAATGCGAGTAGTGGTCATTTCAGTTTTTTTACTCGTTCATAAAATTCGGTTTTTCAATATCGGTAATAACAATTTTTAGTACATAGTTTTTGGTTTTTTCCATAAAACCTCCATTCAACTAAATTGGAATCTCATGATTGGTTCGTTCCTGAGTTTATTTCAATTTTGTCATCTTTACGTACGTACGGGTGATTTTCCAATTTGCCGATGCGCGATGCCAGTAAATGCATAATAATATTTTAATAAGTTTCTATGATGATAAGCCTTGCCTTGATAAAAAATGAGAGAGCTTGTTTCAAGACGGGACTGAGAATTAGTAGACTATAAGACTTATAATAATTAATTTTCAAAATCTGACGTTCCGGCGATGAGAATAATTATTTCTTATTTCACTTTTTGCAGAATATCAGTAGGAACTCAAACTGCGGAGTTTAAAAATCTCAAGGGTTGACAGATAAAGATGAACCTCTACAACCATTTTCGTGCGCACCGTCAGCCTTAGTCCAACCTAGTCAATTATTCATGTATTCGGCATCGGCCGGCTTAACACGCAAACGGTGAGCTGAATTCTGTGTTTTAATTTTAAGTTGTAATTAACAAATGCTGTAACTTTGATGATGATAAGACCTGCCCTGGATAAATAATGACAGTAGCTTGTTTCAAGACGGGACTGAAAATATTATAAAAAAAACTTCAACAGCGAGTTATACTCAAGCTTCTTTCAATGTCAATTAACTAATTATTTTTTTATATTGTTGGGTAGTAAAAATGACATCTTTTCGTATTCGCCCTGGCTCCATGGGTCGTTACATTTGAGACGAGACATTTGATTTTGCTGCAAGTCTGGTGAGTCATAAACGTACAATTTCTTCAAAAATAGTTTTACTTTTTCTAAATAATTTTGATGATGATAAGACCTGCCCTGGATAAAAAATGACAGTAGCTTGTTTCAAGACGGGACTGAGAATTTTGTAAAATTAAAGCTAATAAACAAGATAGAAAATACCCACAGTTTTTTTTCAACATCTAATATATTTTTCTTGTTTTGGTATTAGTGGCCTAACTGGCGTATACAAATTATCCAACTCGGCGGATTCGGACTTAGACTTAAACCATCCGCAGAATCCAGTAGTTCAGCTTGATTCCACTCATTCTCGTGTCTAATGTGGTGAGTATTAATAATAGTAAACTGTAAACTGAATCAACCTCTGTTTTTCAAGTGGTATTCAATACAATATTATTATAATAATTTCGATGATGATAAAACCGCCCTGTATAATAATGACAGTGCTTGTTTCAAGACGGGACTGAGATTTAATTAAATTCGATTCGAAGTAAGAGTTCAGATTTAGATTCCTACATTATGATATTTAAAACTCGGATTTTGATTTATACAGTTATTCGTCGTACAATATCAATTTCATTGGCACGAGCTGAAACCGAAGAAACGTAGTTGACTGACGGAACGATTGAACACGGCCGGAATCAATCGTTAGTAGGCATAAAGGGGTGAGACACTTTTGTTAATCTAACCTATCTGCAGACTTGGGTCAATTACATTGGTAATTGTAATTGTAATTTCAATTACAAAATACAATTACAATTACGTAATTGTAGTTGCAATTATTTACTTGGAAGCTGTCTGTAATTGTAATTGTAATTTGTAATTGAAACTACTTTTTTCTGAATTACATTTCTCGACTAGTAAAGATTGAATGTAGTTTTGGATAGTGAAAAAGAAAATGCGTTTTTAGTGCTGAAAAACACAAGGAAAAATATATGTGAAATTGTAATTTGAATTGTAATTATAATTGTAATAGAAAATCCAATTAAAATTACGTAATTGTAATTGTAATTGAAATACTTTCAAAAGTAGGCTGTAATTTGTAATTTGTAATTAATTACATTTGCAATGTAATTGACCCAAGTCTGCCTATCTGTGCTTTGAGAATTACCATACCACTGTGATCCTATCGTCTAGCAACTTTTTTTCTTTTTTTTTTGAAGCGGATGGCTAAGGTGTTTGCCCGTTTGGCTTTCCTGTTCAGTCACAATTCATCATTACTTTTCAGAAGTCATTCAAAAGTGAGAAACTTGCGACCTGTTCTCACATTCGGCAAGAGAATGTCCTCGGCATCTGGTTTACAATTGAATACGGTAGCAAAACCGGAGGAGAAAATAGATTTGAACTTGGCGGAAGTAATTCCAGGAATGGATTCGACGAACGTCACAGTCACAGCGCTATCACGCTGTTGCACAAATTCAGAATTAAATGAGCAAGAACGGCAAGAAAGCGTAAGTGTAACTGAAAAGGACACACCTCCACTTCCAGACACAAACACAGCCACCTCAAAACGAGTTCGACTCAGAAAAATAATCTTCCTCATGAGTTACTCAGGTCAAGGATATTTCGGAATGCAAAAGAATCCAGACACAAAGACGATCGAAGATGATTTACTTCAAGCCCTACTAAAATGTAATTACATTGATGATGAATGTTATAAAAAACCCCAATTACTACATTTTCAAAGAGCGGCAAGGACTGACAAGGGAGTTTCAGCGGCTCGACAAATAGTTTCACTCAAACTCCCTGATAATTTGGAGATTTCTAACGTGAACGCGTGTCTACCACCCGAAATTCGTATAATGGGAATGAAAAGAGTCACAAAAGCATTTGATGCAAAATGTAATTGTGACGCAAGGACTTATTCTTACATGATCCCTACATTTGCTTTTGCACCCGTTGAAGAAAAAACTACTGAAGATTACCGTATCACTGAAAAAGTTCTTGAAGAAGTTAGGGAAACATTGAAAATGTTTTTGGGAACTAAAAATTATCATAATTTTACTTCAAGGAAGAGAGCAGGGGATCCGAGTGCTCAACGATACATTATAAGTTTCACATGTGTAGATCCTTTTGTACAGGATGGATTAGAATACGTCATTTTACGTGTAAAAGGACAAAGTTTTATGATGCATCAAATTAGAAAAATGATAGGACTTGTTGTGGCAATGTTGAGGGGGTTTGCGGGTCCAGAAACAATGAAAAAAGTTTGGGAAATGGAAAGAATCGATATTCCTAGGGCCCCAGGACTTGGTCTTATGTTAGATCAAGTTCATTATGAGCGATATGATAAGAGATTCGGAAAAGATGGAATGCATGAAACATTGACTTGGGAACATTTAGACAGTCAAGTTGAAACTTTTTGCAAGACATATATTTATCAAGTTATGACAAAAATTGAAAATGAAGAAAAATCAATGCTGAATTGGTTGGCCACTTTACCTTATCATACTTATGATGTTCGAGAAGTTCATCTTCAAGATGTCGGTGGGGGTGGGGGTGGGTATAGTAAAATTGGAAATGCTTATTTGAAACTGGCTCGAGAAAATAAACTGAGTGAAGATGAGGAGGAATGTGAGGGTGACGGTGATGATGACGATTCCGGAATATCTTCTGCGAAGCGACAAAAATTAAGTGCTTCAGCAAGTACGTGCTGAAGTGGTGTGACTTTGTGTGAAGTGTGTGAACAAACCACTTGTCTTTGACTTTACTTCTACAATTCTTAAAATGAAGAATTTTATATAATATTTGTGTTTCGCATTTCGTAGTCTTTACATTAGCTAATGATAAGTTAATTAATGCACCTCGATTAGCTTGAATATACTATTTAAATGCTTGTTTTTGGAATAACAGTGGACTTCGCTTAATATTGATTGACTGTTGTTTTTGTAGTTGAAAAGGAAATAAAAATAATAAAACGTGACGCAAATCTGCAAAATATTGTATTTTACGTTTCAATTCCGTTAACATTATTATAATTCGACCTCTATAGTTCGTTTTAAATTCTTACTGTGTAGGGGAATGGCTGTTTTAATTTAAAATTAATGAGAGTTTGTAACTCCAACGTTCGACGAATTTTCGGTTTCCGATTTTGCTTGAAAACAAAAAATGACAAGATATTTTGATAAGTTAGGTTAGGTAAGAAATGTTTTTCACTGGATTCACCGGAGAATGACGGGATTTGTCGGGGTAGGTCAGACGGGATTAGCCGGGGTAGGTCGGACGGGATAGCCGGTATAGGTCAGACGGGATAGCCGGGGTAGGTCAGACGAGATAGCCGGGTTAGGTCAGACGGGATTGGCTTTGGGAATGACGGGATTAGCCGCGGTAGGTCAGACGGGATTTGCCTGTGTAGGTCAGAGGTTAGTCGGGGAAGATCTGATCTACTTATTATTAGCTGCTGAAACTATTTATTAAGCTGTGGCAACTATTTATTTAGCTGTGGCAATTTATTTAATTAGCTGTGGCTATTTATTTAATTAGCTGTGGCAACTATTAATTTGACTGTGAGAACAATTTATTTAGCTGTGGCAATTTATTTATTTAACTGTGGGATATATTTATTTGACTGTGGGAACTATTTATTTAACTGTGGGGTTAAATGTCACCCAATATATTTTGATACGTTTCATCTGCTTTTCTCCTCGCAAGTACAAAATTAACTCAAATTGATTTTTGAACAAATCTAATACCTGTCGAACTTTGATAGATGTGAATATTTTGTTTATTATCGAAGTTGCAGAGAATATCGTAGTTTATGAGCGGTAGATTATATTTGATTAAATTAAATCAAATCATATTTGGGGAAAATATTAAATTGGGAAGTTTTATGAACCGAAGGAAGTGCTCTATGTCATTCCAACTTTTGGTGCACTGTATTTGCGGGGAAATTTAATCTGCAACGTGAGAACGTGACCATAATTTTTATTTTTGAAGTAATTGTCAAATTTTCAACTCACTCATCAGTAGTTTGAGTAGTGTTTTGTCAAAAAATCAGTATACAGAGAGATTCTTGAGACAACTGGGTGTCTCGGACGTAGACCAAGAATGGGCAAAAAGTAATCGATTTTTTTCGTCTGATTATAAAAGCCGAACAATGAACCAGTGTATCCTTGATTTAAATCAGATTTAAATCATTTTTTTTAAGAAATGACGTAATAAAGTTTTTAAAAAATCAATTTTTGATTTAAATCAATGATTCTTTTTAAAAAAATCTATTGATTTAAATCTGATTTTAAATCAATTGAATTCAAAATTCAATCAAAATATTTACGATTTAAAAAAAAATCATGATTTATATTGCTCCTACAAAAATCAATATGAATCTGTTTTAAATAAAAAAAAAAACTGATTTTTTTTATTTTTTTAAAAAAATCATGATTTTTATACATTCTGCAATGAACATACATAGATTTATTAATTGCGTTGCGTTCTTGTAGGAGAATCGGTTTTAAAAAGCCGAAACATGGAATCGATGACCTTGCTAATGCGGCCTCCTCTGATGATGACCAACTAGAAGGTCACCTGGAATCAATTTTAGACGACGAAATTGACAAGTACAATGCCGCTTCAGAGAATTCACTGCTGAGTAAGAATTCTAAATCTAAATCCAAATCGAGAAAACGTGTACATCAAGGCTCGGACGATGAGGAAGGGCAGGTAACTGAAAATTTGATCAATTGTTTTTTAATTTAATTTTGTAGAGTTAAGTTATGTGCCTGGGATTTTTATTTCTGCAATTGTTCATTGTTCATAGTGTGTGACGTTTTAAACACTTCATATTTTGAACATTTTAATCCCCACTTGGAGAAGTCATGACTTGGTCTGGGAAACTGTATTTTTCAGAAATGTTAAGATATGAATGCGAAATTTCCAGGGTATCCTTGATTTAAATCAATTGATTTTAAAAAAAAATCATTGATTTAAATCGAAAATTGATTTTTTAAGAAATGACGTAATAAACAATTTTTGATTTAAATCAATGATCTTTTTAAAAAAATCAATTGATTTAAATCATTTGGTTTCAATCAAAAAAGACGATTTAAATCAAAAGAATCACGATTTAAAAAAAATCATGATTTATATTGCTCCTAAAAAAATCAATATAAATCTGATTTTTTAAAAAAAAATCATGATTCTTATACACCCTCACACCCTGGAAATTTCTGATACGCTATTAATAAGAATAACTCTTCCACTCAGACAGACGTAGAAAGGTTAAGAGCAGTTAGAAAAGTAGAAGACTGATTCGTTTCACTCCGTGAACCCAAACCCTTTACTTTAAATATAATTTATATCCGCAGGAAGTTTACGGATTGGATGTGTCCTCCGACGATGAAAATGAAGGTTCAGAAGACTTGAGTGATTCGTCAGGATCTTCTGTTGAGGACGACGAAGATAACGATGACGATATATTAGGAGACAATAAACAGGAGGATGGAGTTCCTGATAGCCGAGCGTGGGGTCGCAGGGCACGAGCGTACTTCAATACCGATTACGTTGATCAAGATTTTGGAGGATTTGAAGGGGAAGATGCAGAAATGGCAGAACAGGAAGAAGCAGAGGCGAAAGAGATTCAGAAACGTCTCACTGCAGAGTTGGACGAGGGGGATTTTGCAGAATTTCTTCCGGCAACCTCAGATAAGCCCACGAAGTCCAATAAATCAAAGGAAATTCTTAAAATCGATTTTGACAACTTGAGTATGTCTGAGAAACGGAAATTGATACAACGTGAATGTCCCGAAGTTATTCACTTGTTAGACGAATTGAAAGGTAATAAAAAAAATGGACGGTTTTGCTTAAATGTTTCTATTAAATTTCACCTGTTTGCTGGTCTTAATTTCCTTATGCAGACAATTTGAATATTGCGAAAGAAGTGAAGGAGACCATCGCCACCAATCGGGACAAGGAGTTGAATGAATTCTACCAAGCAAAATTTCACACGATATTAAAGTTAGCCATCCGCAGTTTACTTAACTTTACTTGTTTCTAAAACTTTACATTCGAATGAAAAAATTAAAATTTTCATTTTTATTTTAGCTACTGCATTAACATATCATACTTTCTACATTTGCGTGCCACGAAGCCCTCCAGTTGTAAAGGACATCCAGTTGTCAAAAGAATTCTTCAATTTCGTCGGCTTCTGGACGAAGTTAATCAATTCAAGCCCAAGGCTCCTGTCCAAGTAGATGCCGAACCACCGAAACCTAAAAGACCCAAGATGAATGCCCCTACGTTGAATAAGAATAAGAAGATTGAGGCTACCGAAGGACTTGGAGAACAATTAAAGAAGAAAGAAACTCCTGGATCTTCCGCACAAGACGGCAATGTTGACACTGAAGGTGAATTAGAGAAACGAGGGATCACTTATGAAATGGCCAAGAACAAGGGATTGGTTCCTGTGAGAAAGAAGGAGCAGCGTAATCCTCGTGTGAAACATCGAATGAAGTATCAGAAGGCTAAAGTTCGCAGGAAAGGACAGGTTAGTTGAATGTCTGCCGTGGAAGAATGTACTAAGTGCAGGCCTTTAGGCCTACACTTAGTACATTCTTCAATGACGACCAATTACTTTGAAAAACTTATTTTTGCATATCATGCTTATTGCCACAAGACTCTTCATGGGTCGATTTCATCTCCTTAACCCTTTCGCCAGTGCAGACTTGTAACTGGGGAGTGGGGACTTGTCTTTAGACGTCCGCACTGGCGAAAGGGTTAAGCAGTGCAAGTACTTCCCTATTCTTTGGAATATTGCTAATTGTTTTGTTTATTCAATATCACTAGGTTCGTACTCCAAGAAGTGAAATCAAAAAGTATGATGGAGAGTCCTACGGTATCAAATCTCACGTCACGAAGAGCATCAAACTTAAATAAATTTTATTTGTTATATGTACATTTACATTCAGAGTGTTTAAAAGTTCGTCTTAACACATTTTTGGTAACGGATGTCTTTGTCTGATTAAAAGTTTTTTATCTGGATTTGTCAATTGGCAAATTAATGGTTCCCGCGAGCTCCGCCGTACTGATTACTGCCTGTAGTTCTCAAATTGGTTGCCATCAATTGACAGTACAGATAGATAATGGCTTTTTGTATTTCGTTAACCTTTTCAGAATTAACTGATACTGTTCTGTAGCAACAATGATAAGAAATTAGTATTGGTATTGGTTAGTTAGAAGTCGTACGGGTACTCGTGCCTGTCTAAGGGTTAAGACGGTCTACGGGTTGCCGTAAATGCGTTTGCCTCTTTTAAATCAAACAGACATACAAAACCAACTCAGCACCAAGCACAACCAATGACTGTTTCCATTTTTACTTTTATAGTTTCAAACCGGTTAGGCCGTCGTGTTAACCCTTAGAGGAGTACAGGCGTGTATACACAGTTACACAGCATACACAGCGTCTGTACTCCTCAAAGGGTTAATGACTGAGTATGATACGAGACACCAACTCGATACAAAATTTCTGGTCTATGGGACAGATTACAGATTGGAAACAAAATTTGGTCTTTCGCTACTTGTGGTCACAAATTATGGATTTAAACCCAGGGCCGTAGCTACACTGGTTCTTACTGGTGCGCTGGCACCAGGGCGCGGGATTTTGGGGGCGCGGAAAAAGTGGTCTTACACTAGATAAAACTGGCATTTCCTCGTTTCTCGGCGCAGTAGTCAACGACATGTTTATTCTGCATAGTCATTCGTCAATGAATTGACTTTTGACGTTAATATCCTCTATAAGTATTCGCCATTTTATGGCCTCATTTTTATGTAAGATCTGTGTTAAACATACTTGAAAAAAAATCGCCTCCGGCGGCGGTTAGGATATGGTTTCCCGTTATTGTAGCTAACGGATTTGATTTTGATTTTGATTTATTGCCAACACCCCGTAGGTCCTTACGTTGTACGATTAATTTACCATTACAGGTTCAAATAATAACGGATAATTAGCGCGCTTTTCCGGATACCAGGGCGCCAAAACCCTAGCTACGGCACTGTATTAAACCTGGAGCTATTGGTGTAGAGTATGACCCGACTCGCGACTCCCTGGTCGGTCATCTCACCAGGTGGTCGTGAATTGCAGGTGATTTTGGCATTAGACGTTAGAGTTTGGGAGGCTTCACATTTCAGGTATCCTGAAAATTATGATTGGGGAACTTTGCGACTGAGTCCGCCTGTGTGTGTTATGTAAATTTTGAAGCGGATGGCGCGGAAAATTTGAATTTTCAGTCCTCCGGAAGCATGTCTTGGTTGTACCCGTTTGGTCGAAATCCGACACCGGTTATTCCCGACATTTCCAGTGTTCCCGGTGGAGACACGAATTTACCCCATGGGGGAGGTGGAGTAGCTGGCGGTGGAGGCGGTGAAAATGAGCCACCCAAGAAGGGGAAGAGTGGATTTGGAGGGGAATCGTCGTACCGGTTTGACTCGGGTGCATTGGAAAGAGCCGCTCAGGCAGCCAGGGAACTTGAAAAGTCTTCGCATGCCAAAGAGGTATTAAAACATTTTTACAAAAATCTTGTCTTCAGTTTCAGTTATTTAGTTTATTAGAAAGTTGGATTTTTTTCAAATAGTTTTTCAATCAGATACGATTAAACGAGAAATTAATGAAGGATTCACTCGATTGCATCACTATTACTACATCAAATCAGTATCATACAAATTTTGTCATTCTGTTCTATTGCATCATCAATCCGCCACTACCACCGCATGCCTTAACCCTTGCGTCAGTGCAGACGTGTATATACACTGGCGTCTGCACTGACGTAAGGGTTAAGGCATGC
>JAQFYE010002652.1:0-17417 GCA_034694305.1 Protaphorura glebata
AAAATTCAAAATCTTAAAATATTAAAATTTCAAAAAAAAGTTTCAAAGTAGTCTGAGAGATAGTAAACGCCCTGTAGATGCACACGGGTACCCCAGTTGGTAGGGAAAACTGTCGACGGGGAATATCTCTGGAATACAGTCTCCGAAGGCTTGTCTACCCGAGGGATCATACCCCGTACATTACAATGCAATGCGGCAATGAGCAAATCAAATTTATAGTAACAAAACAATGTTCGATCGAACTAGAATTTCACGTTACTACTCCGTTAGAGACCGCTGAACGTTGCAAATTCTAACGAATGCGCGAACTGTGTCTTGCAACAGCAGCATTGGATTGAATCCTCTTCAGAATGTATATCCTAGATTATTTTAAGCAGAGTGAATTCATATTGTCGAAGACTTACCCCATTTATCACCGTGCAATACTGGACAAGCTCCATGACGCGTATTTTCATCACCAGTTCCAGATCGATCAAGATTCCACCAAAATGCCGCATTTCCTTTCTTAGGCCACAAAGTGACTCCTGCACGCGGAAAAACTGTCGCACCACCAGCATCAACATCTGACAACTTTAAAAATAAGTAAACAAAGGTGTTAGCCATTGATAAACCAACCATTCTCTTTATCATTTATCAAAGTTAAAAAAATATATACAGTGAACGCTATCAAATACGTTGTTTAATATATACGTTTAATTATTATTTCCTTCTTATGTCTTCGTTGTCGGAAAAGCCTCTCCAAATGATAACAACCTTGCAAAATCAAATAAAAAATCCTTGCACTTACATAAATCATGAATGTGGCTATTCGGTCCCCGACAAACTTCTCCCAAGGTGAATAAGCGTCTGGATTTGGGTTGGTCATCAAATGGTCAGTATGGGGAACGTAAAGTCCTCCAAGACCATAATTAGCAATCTGTTCAAAAAATTTGAATTCATTTAATTTTCCGTAGAATTCGGCTTTAATTCTGCAGATGCAAGTGATCTCACAATGTATAGTGTGTTTGACGAAACTGGATGCTAGTACAGGCAAATACACATACATGGGGCGAAATGATACGTACAAGTATACACAATCATACATGGGGCCAAGTGAGACGTACACGTATGTACACACGTTCATGGGGCGGAGTGATTACAAATATATGGGGCGAAATGATACGTGCACGCATATACAAACATACATGGGGCGAAATGATACGTACTCGCAAGTACAAACTCATTTTATGTCCAGTCACTTTATTGGCGTTTCAGTTTCCAACAGCTCAAAACTATTCGCCTAATCCGACAAAGCCCATAAATGAATGTAACTGAATGTTTTTAATTAATAGAAATTAAATTGGTCCACTCACTTGATAATCCTCAGCCTCTTTGGGTTGAGTGACCTTGAGTCCAGTGACTAGTTGAATACGTTTAGTGACTCCCCAAAGAATTGGGTCTTCCCAGTCTTTAATCCACGCGCTGGGATGAACAAATCATAATCATAATTAAAAAAAATAATCAAATAATTTCATAATATTTTGTAAGGAATAAGCAGGCAGAGGCGGCCACTGCGCTACTTCAAAACTCCATGTACATAATGTGTTATCTCGTGTTAAAGGATTTAGCTAATAAGCTTATTATAAGTAAAAAGTGTGAAAGAAATAATCATTGGTTAGTACGGAAAGATTAAAGGCAGATTTGTTTATTATTTGTAATTGCGTAATATGTACATAATTATTGTCCGAAGAAGCTGTGTCATTACATTACATTACATACTACGTATACTACAGTGGTTACTAGTCATTGTATTGCGGTGTAATGATCCCAGATAATTTTTTTTATAAAAGTGTGTAACCCTTTGGTTTTTCCTTTTGATATTATTTTGTATGTAAACTTGTGGTTTGGTTTGAGCACTAACCCAAAAATCTACTAAAAGCTTACATTAGTCATTTGTGACAGTATAGTGGCAGATATGGGATCTAACATAATTATAATACCTCCATTGCATTTGCATCACTTACGTTTTACTTGTTCGAATATTGCTTTTGATAAATGTACCGTTTTTGCTCTGGTGCATGGATGTATGAAGCTGTCAAACAAAAGGTACACAACAAATTATTTCTAAGAAACTCTTTTCAATTCTCAACTGTTCGTTAATTTTTGTAATTAAAACAAATTATCTCTGCGGGATCCTTTTGGTTTAGATTACTTATCTATCGTCTTTGAATTATACAAATTACAGTTCCGGAATCAAAAATCTCAGCACTGACAATCTACCTAAATTAATTTTAAACTGCTGTTTTTCTCACTAATTAACCCATTTTTTCATCCTATAATAAATTCCCTATTTATGTTGTGCTTGATTCGGCCTTTGGCCATGTCAATTAAGTACCCGGAATCCTCTAACTCCCATTTCATCATAGAAATTAATTTCCTCATTCAACAATTAAATCGTCAAGAATTGGAAAGACACTTCAATTTTTAAAATAAATTCTGGAATATCGTTTCAACCAGTACACGCACAGTTTTGGAGTTGGAATCGGTTTAGACGAATTTCGAATCTAAAAAAATCTGACCCGTTGGATTCGGACTCGTTTGGAGTGTATCTCTGACCAAACATTTCAGCCGAGTTAATATTCGTATTAGCATTTGTGTCCAACGTCAGTATTAGAGTTAGTATTAGAAAGCTAAGGTCAAGGGGAGGAGCTACGTCAAAGTGTGGGTAAAAATACATAATGAAAAAATATGAATGAAATGACTTCCACCAAAAAACAGCAATTTTTTTCCGCTTTGAATTTTTGAGTGGGGGACTAACTTTTGGCTGACCCTTTTGATGCTAACGGTGTCCGCCTTTCCATCCTTAAAATGCCGATGTTTGGATCTAAATAACTGAAGGGAATGCCAAATATTTTTATAAATATCTTTTTGTTACAATCACACAGGAGATGAGTCTATGAAATTACTCAAGAAGAAAACTAAACCTCTTTGTCAATAACTTAATTTCAGGGTCGTTACATAATTCTAACTTCTAAGCTTTTGGTCATGGACTCTGGTCAATTTGGATGTATGTAATTACCAAGAAGGGGTATATTTGATTGAAGAAATCATATGTACTATGAAAGCACTCAGTCGGAGTAAATATATCTTGCCACTTGGTGTAGCAGTTAGCACTTATTTAACTGATACACATCAAATTGAATAAGAACTGGTTTTGTTTGTAGGAATCCTTGTTTAGTTGTTAGTTCAAACTCCAATCTATTAATTCTATCGAATCATTTTATTTTATATTTGTTGTACTCTACGAAGGATACACCTGTCCGGTACACCTCATAAATTTTTGGCAATTTTTTTATTTTGTTAGCCTTGAGCGCAGCTCTACGCTCAACTTATTTAACCCTCTCAAAATATATTCAGTGATGGCCAATGAAAATTGGCAGGAATGTTGGACTAGATCTCAGAATAATTTCAGAAATAAATGTACTGAAAAATTCAAACACAATTGTAGAAGTATGGTCATTTACGGTAGCCGTGCTGTTTCTTGCCCTGTTTCAAACTCAGATCACAATACCCGGAGGGTTCAATACGTCACAGGCCCCAATTTAGTAGTACTACGGTATGCTAAAGTTTAAAGGCCTGATGTATTTACTGATAGCAGGTACATGAAGCTGGCGCACCCTGTACAATTTGACCTTTCCTGAATTATTGTCTACAGCTATCTGAAATGTCAAACGTAGAGAGAAAGCAGTTACCTTCGGTTTCCCGAGATTTATGAGATGATCAGTTTGACTAGGTGTTAAGAATTCATGAACGACGACAATGTGGGGGTCATGTGATTCTTCTTCAATCTAAATAGGTTGTAATCAAAAGCCAAAAATGAATAAAAGCACACTTTTGACAAAGAAATTGATAACTCGTGAAGTCATCAAAAGTTTGACTTACTTTTATTGGTGAGATCGTCAAATAAGGATTGCCGCTCGTCTTGATTCGACACTTGAGATTTTTATCCATGGCCACTTTCTATTCAAATGAATCAAGGGAAAAATGATTTTTAGAATAACAAGAGTTTCAGTGTCACATATAAATTGAAAGGATGACAAAGTGCCATCATATTGGCCGGCCGGCAGAGCTACCATTACTTTGTTAGACACCTATTGTTAAGCAAAGTGTAATCTCAAATGTCCCATTAACATTGCAATTGTAAAATTGTAGACTGTGATCCGTTAGACTAACAATAAGTTATACTTTAAACGGATCATCACGAATCACGAGTCAGAATCACTCACACAGGTATTCTACCCAAATCTTCGTGATGTTATCAAAAATCTTGAGCAAAAGCAAATATTCATTCTACTGACAGGACATTATCTTTCATAGTTGACGATTCGAACACGTTTCAGTTTCCTTGTTTCCGGATATGCCGGTCATGAGAAATCAGCTAATTATTTCGCGAGTAATTAATATGTATTCAAAGTTTTCTTCTGACTTTATTCTGAGTTGAAACAAACAAGATTTTTTAACTTAAAATTTAATTCAATTTTTCTAACTTTTACTTTCGTCTCTTGGCCTCTTTATAATCCTTTTTCTCCTTATTTTTTCCAAAAATGTCAGTCACAAAAATGTTGAAAGGAATCCACAAAACATACCCTTAATTGTTCCCCACGGCACAGTCGAACATAATGTTCTATTTCTTCATCTTCAGGTTGTCGTTGGAACAATTTTGGAACAAATCGGAGTTTTTGTAAACTTGTGTACTTGATATTCCTTGCCAATTCTGGGTTGAGTGGGACTAGATTTGTTTTCCAGGTAACACCACGTGGGCCTTGTCTTTCCAACACGTCATCATGCTGAAAAAATTATAAAGTTACACAAAAATGTACAATCAATGTTGTTTAAGATGGGATTTTACTTAGAAACGCCCAAAAGGTATTCACCAAGTAGTAAGGTCGAAAACATGATGATACCCATATGTTATCAAAAAAATTCCATTCCATATCATATGTCAAGCATTTTGATCGTATTTAGAATTCCGGTTAAGAATACAATACGTGGGTATGCATGGACGGCCATTATTCAATGGACAAATGTGATTTGTTTGTATTTCTAAAGTAAACCGGGTCATACGAAATTATATAGACATTCTCAGACAAATTGTGGCATTGAAATTTTGGGACAGTGGACATTCGTAAGAAAAATGCAAAAATGTGTTGTTCAATGTCCCACATAATCATACAATATGTAAAGTATCATTACTTAATTGACCAGAAATATACGTACATAAAAATCCCAATTAATGAAAACCAACAAAAGGGTAAAAAATAACGGTTTTTACTTATTTTTGAATAATTTCCAAAGCACACGCACATAATTTATTCCCTTATTGTCTACAGTATTTTGCTGAGGACCATTGTACTGTAGCGAGTAATTGTAATTAGCATTATTTCCACTCCATTCCGCAGGTGTAGAGACAGATATATTGTTATGTGACGGTGACAAGTGACTCATGTGCTTTGCTTACTAATTGAAACTTGTCGTCAGTAAAACTGGTATTCAAATCATTGGTGAAAAGTATTAAGGTTAAAATGAAATTTAAATAAAAGTGCACTTAAGGGTGTCGTCTTAAGTAGGTAAACTGAATCTCAAAACTAAGTACAAAGATTTTTTGCAATAATGTAAGAGAAATTGTTTGCCAAAATCTTCGTAGTCGACCCTTGAGAAAATTGTGGCTGCAAATTAAATTATGATTGTCACCCCTTGTTCGATTGTAAAAGAAACCGAATGGCATGAATTTTTTTTTTAGATTGTATCCATTTTTACGTCTCACGTCTCATTGTTGACAATTTCCACTTGGGTGGTTCTGTCATTGTCATTCAGTCATCAGCTTTGAATTCAAACTTAATGGATTGTTATTTGTAAGCCATACTCCATACTTGATATAATTTCATTGGACAAAAGAAGCTCAAATTCTAAATCCTCATTCTCACACAGTACATGTGTCTATTTGTGTACACATTTCCTGAATTTTACAACACTTATCTTTTGTCCTTAAAAAAGGGAAACTTGTCTCCATGTGCAGTCTCTGTCCTATTCTTATTCCTTAAATCCCAGAATTCACTACAAAAGCAATCATTTCAATTCATACAAAAAAAAACTTTTGAGTTTTGAGTGAAAAAAACAAAAAAAAAGTGAGGCAAATCATGTGTAATAAAGCTACAAAATTGTTCAATTCAATACAGAGGTAGGAGTCAGAAATCCGTAGTAAGTAGTTGAAAAATAATTGTATGACTGATTTAAGCTCATCAATTTCATTCTCCATGTGTTTTTGGTAACCGTTTCAAAAAACAAAGAAACAAAAAAATCTGACTCGAGGCATGACATGATGGATTTCAAATTTCATTTCCTTCTTGCAATGGATTGGAATAACGTGAGTGGAAATTAATCCAAGTCTGACAAGGGAAGGTGTTGAAATGTAAATTCAAATATTAACATCTTGAAGGTTCGAATCACTTCATGCGTTTTGTCACAATTTTGATTCATCGTTAGAATCTTTTAAAAAAAGTATTGTCGATAGACTAGTCGACGACATAGCAGTGTTTATGACGTCATCCATTAAAGACCCTTAAATTGACATTTTAAACGTGGCCATCGCAAAGGACAGAGAGTTTAGAGTTACTGTTATAGTTATTTAATCCTCTTCAGTCCAAACACTACTAAATGTATCCAGATTGTAGGATGATCAATGAACATAAAGAACTAGAACTATCATTCATTATATTAATATTGTAAGAATATGGTATTTGCGTTTGAACACATTTCCTTGTGAATGATGACTTGGTTGAGTGACTTTTACAGGTAGATAGGACTTTGAGCTGGGATGCGCTAGCAGATTGAATCAATGGGAAATGAAATAAGGTATAAATGAAAGAAGACAAAAAAAGATGCACGACTAGTGATCTTCTTCACTTCAAATTACTAGACATGTAAATGTAAATGTGGAAGACTTGAGAAAAACTCATTTCGTAATTTGTGTAGAACGTGTGTTGAGCATGACAGACAATACTTGGAAGGAAATGAGAAGACAGAGATCTGCGGCGCTAGTGCTCCTTCAATCAATGAACCTATGAATGGAATAAATCCATAGGAAATAAAAATACAAATCTTTGGAATTAAAGTCTCCTAATCTTCTTTTCCTATCAACTTTGTCATTCAATTTTGACATGACAGCCCAAAGACTCCTTCTGATGAAAGGAGAAATGTTAAAATGTATTTGATAATAATGAAACAGGTAGTTCAGTCTAGTCAGGCGCCGCGCCAGGATTTCTATTCATTAATTCTTAATCAAGTTGACAGATTAAATTAAGCTTTCATTTAATCCAACTCTAAAGACAGGTGGATTGTGATTGGGATCTGAGATCTATGTAATACAGGATGGTTCATAAATATCCTCATCCGCAACGCAGAATGAACTTCAAGTCAATAGCTAATATCGATATTATTTAAGTACTTCGTACAGGGTGGGCCATAACTTTTGAACTTGTTCCTATAGTTAAACAAGAGGATTTTGAAGAAAATCTGAGGTATGCAATTTGTAGAGAGAATAACGCTTAAGTATCTGCAAAAACATATTAGATGTGTGTTGTGTCCTTTTCAGCCAAATCCGACAATAAGTCTATTATGAAATGAATTTTGGTGTCAACAGATTCTGTCAATTGTTTAAAAAAGAAAAAGATGGCACCTCTCGAGATCTGTATTTGGACTCGGTCAAATGCTACATCTGACAAAACTCTGACAAAACTATTGGGCGTAGGGTTACATCCGTATTTTGATGTGCTGGACTGAATACAAAGTGTCGTGAAAAATCTCATGTTTGTTTATTTTAATTGTCTGTGATAACCCATTAAGTCTGGTAATCCACTACCACCTACCTACTGCCGTACTGCCACATGTCATGTCATTCACAGTTACTCATTAAACACGTACACATTTAAGCACCGGACTACTCTTTACAAGTTCTTTACTTTTGAATCTTAAGATAATATTCAAGCTAAACATTTCCTTTATTTTTAATTAAAGAACCAGTACGAATAATATTAATGGGAAAACCCGAGACCAATGTCCTAAAAGATGATAATAGATTTTATTCAAGTGCTTTATCTCGTCTAACGATTTCATATCGCATTCGTTTTTTCCACAAGGGCTGTTCCATACACCACAAACGAAATTTCGTAATTACAAGAAACTCAAATCCGAGAGGCAAATGTCCAAATGTCATAAATCCGATAAATAAACTAATCGTTTTCCTATTTTGTGATTTGATTGGACTTACTTCATTACGGCAATGCTATAGCGGAGGTACCTTCTCTAGGCCAAATGGAAGGTAATCCAATCTCTAAGAAAGATATGCAATGATGTTACACTATCTTTCCTTGAATGCAAATTTACTGTGTGCAATCTTTTAAATTTGATGCTGAGTGAACAAAACTGGATTTTTAAGCCAGATGTTAGCTTGCATTATTCACCAAAGATACAATTACAAGTTAGTCTCTTTTATTTTTTGAAATTGAACAAAACCGGAATTCTAAAATTATTTCATCAAGAATTGATTAAAAAAAATAACTTACGACTTCAATGGCGGAGCGGAGTGACGGTTTAATTTCTTCCATAAGATTTGTCCCATTGATTTCCTTTGTTGCAATTTCTTGGGCTCCTTGAAGCCATTCCACAGCCCGGTGGTAAAGTCCTTGCATGAATGCATGTTTCCCAAGGAACAACATATCCCTCGCTGTAAGTCCGTGAGTTCCATAAAAATCTTTAAAAAAAATGAAAGAAATAGCAAAAATAAGAAAAATAACCAAAAGAATAAAAAAAATAAGACGTACATCTATTAAGATCTAGACGACGACACTATTTCCGCTTTTCGAATTGCGTTCTTCCGTTGAATCCTACTTCGTTTTTTTAAATATTTACTTCACAGGGTAGCTAATATGTATTTTTGCTATTTCTGAGATACAACTCCTGAGCTACAATGGCGTAAATTAAAATACACATTAACTAACCTGTTAAGTTCAACAAACAATGAAGGTCGTGCTCATCAAATCTATTTGGATTTTTTTTGCCTTGAAATCTACAAGTCTGTAGTTCGTCAGCCATGACCGTGACTGTTTTTTATGTCATGCCGTCTCAAAAGTAAAGTGTCATTTGGGACTGACAACGTTTGACGGGTACCGCACCGTAATCCCGTTCCCCCTTTTGATTGTACCTCAAAAACTTTTCAACAATTATTTGCCGTCTTTTTGAGTTCTGGCACATGTGGATTTAAATTTATTGTATGCATTCTTCCGCTTTTCGCGAAGAAACAGGTTGGTGCGAAAACCAGGGAAGGGTGTCAGTTTAATCAGTATGTGTCGACTCCTTGTCTTATGGTATTTAATTTAGAGTTGTCTAAAATTTTACAAGATATCTTATTACGGAAACGTTTTTTTTTTTTTAAAAAAAAGTCTGTAGCAAAATTAATTTCTTTCAGTAATTTCAAATAACCTTCGAAAGAAAGATTCGCCTGATGAAAATTTAAACTTTATGTATGTATTTTGTGCAAGTACAAAATTTGTATATTTTGCCTAGAAATGCTGAGAGTTCGATCCCTCGGGCAAACATAATCTGTGTCACTGCTTCAACCCTGATGACCTTCTCTAGGCCAAATCGAAAGGAAAAGGAAACGCATGCCATTCTCGTTAAGAAATATCCACGAATATTTGACCATACCCTACGGTGAATACAAAATTAATGTGTGATTTATCATATTTTTTTGTGCTCACACCTGAGCTACGAATGATTAATTCTAACAATTCAAATGCGTGTTGCGTATTCGTAATTGCGAATTAAAGTAGTACGCATGCACGCACACTTCAATAAACAAGGTAACAATTAAGGACTGAAAACATGTCATGAATTTAGGAAATGAGAGAAGAATAAATCGTGAGGATGAGTGAAGAAACATTCAAAATTAGGGAAATGAAGCCACGCTTTTGATTACAATTTATTGGTTGAATTCTCATAATTTGACAGGGTGAAAGAGAAAGGGGGTCAAAAATTAAAATTATAGCATGTACATGTCCAATCTTAAATACAGTCATATGTAAAGTTTTACCCAGATTTGAGCCACACCTATGCTAAGGGTGAATTCAAATACTTAATTCTCATTAGGATTCAGGAACAAGAGGAAGGAACCAAGGAGTGCCACATTGTCTCTCTATTTAAATTTTAACAAATGTTTAATCCAGAAAGAAATTGTAAGAATATATTAGCATTTTCAATAATACACTTCAAATCATCAGTGTTGCAAAGGTTGCTGGCGTAGAATATTTTCAAAATGCCAGAAATTGGAAAATTGTAAACAAACTTTTCGTAAGAAAAATGACAAATTAGATTAAACTCGAAAATAAAAATCGTGAGATAATGTATTTCTTTAAATGTAAATAAGGTGAGCATATATTGACGCATTAGTGCAAAATTATGAAACGGGGCCTAAACGATGGGCAGAAAATTAGTGAAAAAGGGAACATCCCGAGTAATTAAAATTATTCAAAAAATAGGAGATTGGAAATGGCAAAAAATGTAGGAGGAGTTCAAAATAATATAGAAGTTGTCGTTATTGTAACAACGCAGTTATTGCTAAATTATTACGTGACGTAAAAATTGGTGGAAAAAATGAGGAATATTATACTGGAAGCAGTAAAAATCCTGCAAAAAATTGATCCAAAGCTGCGTAGTGTAGAAAATGTGTTACTCTGTTTCTTGGAAAAATTATTATGTGAATAATTAATTAGGCAAAAACATTACATAACTCGGAAAAATACGAAGATAATTACACTGGACATATAGCAAAAATTTGAGAAATAAGACTCGTGCAAATACTGACCCAAATGAGTTAATTACGAGGTTAGGATTGGATTGATAATAATGGAGATGAGTACGTAAACCACAGAATGATCCTTGCCTTGGTTTAGTTGGGATTTGGGGATCCCAAGGTGATTCGGGAAAGGATTTTTTTGTTTGCATGGATGAGATGACTTGGAGGTTTCCCTCTTGGCCATGTCTTTAATTATAATTGCACAACATAATCATCGTCATGGTTCACGGTGGATGCTCAGCTCAACAGCACTCAGGTCAAACTTAACACGTCTCAAGAGTCATTTCAAAAATATTAAGCTTCAACTCAACTCAACTCTTCTTCTTCTCCGCACATGCAGATTTTGATGCAGATTAGACTGAATGTTATCAGTATAAGCTAAACTGTCCAACAAATCCCTCTTATTCGCTCTTTCTTTCCGACCAGTATAGCACAATTCGCCAACGAGCTCTTTTTAATTATGAAAACTTATCTGTCCGGCCGCACATTTAATTATTTTTATTGTATTCACATTTTTATTTTCCCGAAGTACAGGGTACCACATAACTGCTACGAGTCTCTAGGATCTGAGCAACGATTTCTAAACAAAATTGCTAACCCTCTCAGCCTAATTTTATTTTACAGGACCTACGGGTCTGGTCAACGATTACGCACCACCCTGTACTACTAATTTTTCATACAATGTATTTATAACTGTACGACACTTACTCAAGTAGAAATCAGTATTTAGCTCAAAACACCATACCAGGAGAAATTAATAGCTAATTAAATATTACGCCAAATGAAGTACAAAATGCATATTGTCACATTTTTTTTACAAAAAATTATTAAACAAACTTTTATCAAGTTTAATGAATTAATTGCGATGTTTTTAGTAGGAAAGCAATTACAATTACAATCAATTATTACTCAACGGTACCTTCGGACTGTTTCAAATTACTACCAAAATGGCATTTGTGCAATGTCTTAGAATGTAAATACAATTATAATTATAAAATGTTTGCCGGAATGGGCAATTGAATTAGAGATACGGTAATAATTACTACTTGCTCAGAGTCAGATGTAATTAATTACAGCTACAATTACGTCTCGTCTGTATAAAATTGCAACTTATAACCATGCCGCGTAATTGAACTTTCATGTAAGTCAAAATCGTTTTACTTTGATCCTTGGTCTTCAAAAGTAAAAGCTATGCAGTAGATAGATGTGGATTTGATCTCCACAGAGGTCACGCATATTTTAACTGAAAATTAAGGGAAATAAAACTTGGCTCAAGTTTCTGATTATTTTGGTTTCTTTCTGATCTTATGTCAGGAATTACCTCAAGAGAGATACCGCGCCTTAGTCACTATATTTATTCCGCAGTGAATGAAATTCTTGGAATTTTTATGGCATATGAGGATTGTGATAATCGAAAAAAATGGTCTGGATAAAAATTCCACACATTCTGTATCCTAATTAATTTGAAACTGATGCAAACCTTTTACAAGCTAACCAGCCTTGCGTACAGCAACCTGTCTATTTTACGATCAAAATCCATGAAAAAGCAAAAAGCCGTTTGCGGGTTCTATAATGTTCACTGAAACCTGTGTTGAAGGACCGCCGATCCTCATAGGTAAAAATTAATCATTGGGGTAAAGTATTGGCCGTGGTCGCAACAGATAAGTGGTGGCATTTACATACTGCGTACAGTGAGATCAGTACTGGCGATGCACCCTGGTCGTATGATACAGGTTGTGATGAATTATTAGGGATAGAACATGGCGCGGCTCAGAACCTACGGATATATGACCTGGTCGCCTTAGTAGTACACATATTGTCTCCTAGGTCAGGAGGTCACATGAATAATCCAACTGTACCATCATACTCATTCAAGTGTGACCATATTTCCGATGGCATGTAAGACTCTTCTCCAAAAAACATCCGAAACCCTCTTCTTAGGAGAGGGACCTGCTTAATACGGCCAACACCTTCCTCCCCTATACATGGTCACCCAGGACACGTTTTGCTCTAACTAATAATATATTTGACAAGTTGAAAACCTCTCGTGTGTTAGCCCCATTTCCTAGACATGAAAAACGATGGGATATGTGATTAAATATATCTTATTCCAACAAGAACGACCGCAATGGCCGCAGTTTGGATTTTGGGAAGACTACATGGATTTGCCCTCCTGGCCTATCCTATTGTTGTCTTGTTTTCATTGTTCATGTGGTGCGTCAAATTCTACATTCATTTTTGAAGACAGACATGCAACGTAACGTAACTTGCTTTTTTTGGCAACCGGGATTACTCAATGTGTGACCGAACTACATGCATAATAAGAAGATTGAGTTAAAAGTACCAAAGCCAACGGTACCATGAGTATTTTGTATATGTTATAGGCCATGTATACGAAAATTCAGGCCATATGTATAATGGCTAGGCCATGTACACAGAGTACGTCGTTTTTGCAGTTCCAGTCATTATTGATATTATCCATCCTTCGTTGAATTCCAAGTCCTAAAGTACTTGTACTGGAAAGATCACGAAATTCTAAACAAGGCTGGATTAAATTCGGATTAGCAAAAAGATGTATATGGAAGAAGATGCAGCAAAATTGCCAGAAATGTGTCCATGTATAACATGGCCTAACGATTTGAGTATCGGGCTTACACCATCAGGTCCTGGGTACTATTCCTGGACGGTCCAGTTCGAAATTCCTTGTGTGACTGGTTGTTCACATGCTAATTGGTCCTCAGAGACATTGGTTTAATTATCTACAAGGATATAGGACCTCTAGAGTAACTTCTCTAGATCAGAGACACCAGGTTGATGCTAACTCAGCCTAATAGCTTAGAAATTGTCAAGCTCATAAAACGCGTCTTTGACCGGTCAAGATTAAATGACTAAAAGATTAACTTTAACTACTTTGGAGTAAATGTAAGCATGGCCTGCAACACATGTGTAGGAATTTGTCAAGATACTGCGAACTGCGGCAGAACGCCTGCATCTATACAGTAGTTCTCGTCAGGTAAAAGTGGAGGAAATGAATTCGCCATGGTTTTCCTTGCAGTCATTAGATTCGCGAATGAAAAGAATCCCAACAGCGATGGAATTAGTCATTCTCGCAAATTAGACGCCCATAAGAATTGACCAAGTTTATTTTGGCACGCAGACAGTGCACACAGCATACCATGACCAACGCAACCGAACGCGCGATATGCTAGATAAAAATTGAAATGATACAAAAATTGAGTCTGAATTTTTAGAAATCAAACAGAAGTGGAATCCCCTGCAGAGTGGGCACAAATCCCAACACATTACTGACTCGGCTCTGAACATGTCTGTTATCGTAGTAGTCGAATTAGAACGACAGTCCTTGTAATCTTTTAACGGTGTTTTTTCGATGTATTTCTAATTCTGAATTCTTTCATTTAATAATGTCATAGTCAAAAATAGTCGAGTTCCTAAAATATTTAACAGGTCCTCCTAATATGATAATTTATTGACAAATTGATAAAATTGATTTACCTTTTTTGTGATGTGGTGACATTTTCGGGGAAACATTAATGATTCCACCAGATAGTGCATCAATTTTTAACTTGTAAGTGTCTTGGAGTCGGACAATGGCTTGTGCAGCTCCATTCAAATCCTCACCCCCAGGAAAGTTAGAACTCTCTCGAAATGTATCAATCCAACTAAACACAGCTGAGGAACATACAAAAAATTACCGTTATGAAATTATGAAAATGTAGAAATAAAAATATGCTTTCTATTCAAATGACTGGAAAGGCGGAGAATAAGAGTTATTTTATTCAAATGCCAACTGCTCCATTATGAAAGACATGTACAGAAATTCTCAAGCGGTATAACTAGAGAGTGTGTGCCTATTTTGGAAAGTTTAGTTAGTTCTCAAGATATGTCATTCAAATGGGTCATTTTAAAAGATATTTTAGTTGGGATGCATAAGCTAAAAGCCAATTAGATTTCTCAAGTGTTTTCTTGATGCCAGAAAGCTTCCGACCAAATTTAACAAAGAGCAAGACCTTAAGAGAACGTTCTGTAAGAGACAATCCAAAATTTGACTGTGGTGGTGATCAATACATTCATGGATGCCCTATCTCTTCCGTGTCACCAGCAATGACGTAATCGGGTCAATGACGTCATGACTAAACAATTACTGGTATGGGCATAACTTTCAACTTGCTAATGGAATCGAATCACTTTCTGTGGGACTCAAATTTTGCAAAATCATCCTTCACTTTTGTTTGAACACATAGTAGGGAATCTGCCAAATGATTTTGCACATCATCAGTGACCTTAATATTTTCTGCCGATTTGCAGATTTATTTTAAAATTTTGAGGAGGTGGTTTTGTTGATGTATTTTTTTAAAATATTCGAAGCGTCACACTTCATCGTAGTACGATTGTTCACCCTGGGTAGAGTTGAGTCGAACGCCGAAACCCCTTATGAGGAGCGACATGCGTCATTTTGTTCTCGCAATTAGTATTTGGGATAAAAGTCCTAATTATTGGACTATGATTGAATTGACAATTGACAGTGTGTGTGTGTTAATTGTTGTGGTGGTTGATTGTGGTTGATTGAGATTACCTTGACTATAATTAGAGACTCCATGTAGGGCCATGTGGACATCTTCCCAATCAGCCGTGAGTCTTCGGACCAATAAGTAGGCCTCGACAGGGTGTGCGACCACATCTTTACTTGATTTCCCATTCACTAAAAGTTGTTTTTGTCCTTCCACATACCTACAATCCCATGAACAAAATTATACAATTACTCCTCAGTCATTAAACTAAGAGAATTATTCATTTATTTATATACTAATCAAGGAAGGAAGAAGACTAAATGGGCAGGGTCATTTCATCAGGTAGGTCAATCTAATCTTGTCTCGACTTCACTTGATTTGGGCTACGGGTACACGTAGTAACAAGGACAAGAAACACATGCATGGATTAACTCAAGGAATCAGTTAATTTTGACTAAATGTGGTCATTCATGACATTGTGTGGGTTAATTGAATACTACGCACTGCTACTATCGGGATAATAAAAAGCCAACTGGACTCAAAGAATAAAAGCCGTAAAAGTTATATCAAGAATTTATGACCATAAATATGACGTATCTATTTGCATTTAAAATGATGATGGTTGAAAACTTACAACCCTATGCAGTTCCAAGAATATTTGAAACCTCCATAAAAGTGGCCAGGTAAAGGTAGTGAGGAATCTGAAGCTAATTTTATTTAACGTTCGTAAATACGCCACTGTAATTGACTAATCCGGAAAATTTTAATCGGATTTATGCTTTACGTGGGGAAGGGATTCCTTGTAATTGACAGCTGTCATTATTTCAGGTCTTCCATTAATCGAGAATTTGTGGCTAGTTAGAATTTGCTGAATTTTTGATATGTTGTAGATCTCGATTTTCTGAATAACTTTTGTGAATAAGGTCAGATGGTTCTACCCGGAATCGTTCAACCATTTGAGCGCTATATAGACATACACCGCCCATTTTACCACTTGGTAGTGTCATAAGGATCCGGAATCACTAGTGACTAAACGGTTAGGTTTCCGTGTACAAATTCAGTGAATTCCAACCGCCCGGATATTTTTTTTTTGATATCTGCTTTATGCTTATGAATTTCCCAGTGTATAAATTTCATCATTTCAGCAGCGAATAATAATACGCCCCGCTCCCCGCTCTAAATAAAATAAGATTCGCACGATTGATAGTTCAATAAAATTCGCATAAACGATTAAAAAAATGTACATCCCACAAAACACGCAATTCAGGCTGTCAAGTGTCAACGCGGAAATAATTGAGTGTGTCAACAAACCAGTATAAGATGAGCGCATAAAAACCACATTGAAAGGGAATACGAACAGAATGAAACGGTAGGGAATGGAATGGAATAGAAGTACAACAATTTCTGTTCATGATGGTGATAAAATACTCTGTGTCCAACTAAAACTATCAGAAATTATGATATAAAATGGAAATTCTAAATGTCATCCTAAAATCTAAAATCTGTAAAAGACACATTTGCGCTGAGATTCTATGGATCCGCCTTTCAAAATACCACATTTCTGAGAAATACTCAACTTACTTATTGAGCGTGATTGAGATCGCGTGGTAATCATTACTAAACGTACTTCCTTATATCAATATTTATTCAACTCTTCATTGCGTAATTAAAACGAAACTTACATACAATAACATATCCGGATTTCGTAAACAGTAGATCACATTTTTAAGTATTAATAAAAATTTCTAAATCCGTCTCGTAACAGAAATGCATAACTAATGTTCGGAAGTTATTTTTCTGCGTCAAAACACGTCGGATTTTGCCAATAACCAGACTAGACACCTTCTAATATTCATTACATCATTCGGATTTGTTTCCTCGCGCATCAAAAGGGCATTTTCTTTAGGAATGAACAAATTTCCAGCCAAAAATTTTAAATTCTAAATTAGTATCGTAAACAAAAACCCGGAACAAATCACTTATATTCGGAATCGTACTTA